>RJWH01000779.1:554632-580265 GCA_004363575.1 Solenodon paradoxus | reverse complement strand
AGAGAGAAGAGAGGAGAGGAGAGCAGAGGAGAGGAAGGAGGAGAGAGGGAGAAGAGAGGGGAGAAGAGGAGAAAGAGAGGGTGGGGAGCAGAGGAGAGGGGAAAAGAGAGAGGGGGAGGGGAGGGGAGGGGAGAGGCGGGGAGGGGAGGAAAGCAGGGGAGGGAGACAGAGCCTTGTGGAGCTGCCTCTTGGCCCTGAGTTCTCTGTTTGACTCCACATCTCCATCTGTCTTTTCCATAACTGGGGCTGGGCGACAGGGTTGAATTGGCTGAGGCCAAGATGCACTGCCCCCAGCTTCTTCGTGCCCTGGATGCTGCCTCCTGGCATTTCTGAGCTCACCTGGCTGCCTGCACATCGTGGTTGGTCTGAAGCGGTACACAGGGCCGCAAAGAATTTGCAGACAGTGGGAGGCAGCTCAGAAGCCCACTGCACTGGGAAAGTGAAGTGTGTGGGTGGAATGGACTCTTCCTGAGGCCCTTACCTGGCAGGCCAGCGAGTTTGTTGGTCTTGCATTTGTGTGGAGAGGTAGCCACTGACGGCTTCTGAGGAAGTCCATGGCGGGCCTAGAGCGGGGCTTCAGGGGCTAGATTTACTTTCTAGCCTTACCTAAATGAGTTCCCGAACTTGTCTTCCTACTCTGCATGCAACCTCCATCTGCGGCTTGTCTATCCCTGTGTCACTGTCTGTCCGGGGCTGTGCACTGTCATCAGTCACTGGCATTTGTGGGGCACACGCTTCTTGTGTGGAGTTTGCCCTTCCTTGTGCATACAGGCCTCGGAGTTGTGCAACCTGTTAGACGGACAGAGCTGTGGAAGAAGCCTCTCTCCCCTCCCTCCCACACCCATACCCAACAGCTGGCAGGGCTACAGGAAACCAAAGAGAAAGGGCGCCAGAGTGGGGACACCTGTGTTTTCACAACTCATCCTGGAGCAGCAGAAGGAGTGATTCCTGACCTGACTTGACCGCTGACCCAGCTGGGCAAGGCACTGTCCTTCCTTGGGCCTTAGTTTCCACACCAGTAGCATGAGGAGGTTGGACTGGATAGGCGGAAGGAGGGTCTGAGACTCTGGTCTGAGCCCCACCCTGCCAGGAAGAAATGCATATGGAGGTGAACGTCTATGCAAAGGTTGCTTGCTCCTCCTGGAACAGGGCTGCAGCAACGCTAGATGACCCTAACCCGTCTGGAGTGTCTTTGTCCCCACAGGGACAGGCTATCCCGGGTGACTGAGCAGGGCTGGGGATTCTGCGCTGCTCCTCCGGAGCTGGAGTCTCCCTGCAGCCCGCCTGGGTGCATTCAGGTGCGTCCTGGGACTCCCATTGAGTGCGGGGCTCCTGTCCTGTGCCCAGGCCCGCTTCGCTCAGTAGTCTGGGGTGCGGGTCTGGGCGAATGTGCTCTCTCCCCACTTTCCAGTACGTAGGTCCAAGGCTGCGGACGAGGAGAGGAGCCGCAGAGCGCAGCGGGCCCGGGACGAGTACCGGCGCCACTCGCTCCGCGCCATCCAGAAGGGCACGGTCGCTGGCCTCAGCAACATGTTCCGAGAGCTTGGCCAGAACCAGGAGCAGGGGGCCAGACTCTACCACCACTTCCCCGGCCCGGGGCCACCGTCACCGCTCACCGTGCCTGTCAGGTGGGTCCGGGAATCGGCATCCAAGTTGTGACTAGGAGAAGGGCCTTGAGCTGGGGCTGGGGCCATGGAGGGTCTGGTCCGGTGCTGCCCCCAGCTTGCTCTGAAATTTGAGGCTAATCAGTTCTCCTTTGTGGCTGTTGGCGCCCCAGTCTGTTAATGGGGCAGGAGGGGGAGTTGAGGATTACAGGTGGGAGATTTCTGGTAACTACAGTTCTGTGAGTCTTAAATTTCTTTTTTTAAGGAAAGGTGCAGAAAGGAGGAAAGATGAGCACAGGCAGGCAGGCAGGCAGGAAGAGAGTGCAATAAGCATTTTGATTTATTTGTTCATCTTAGTTGTTCTTCCTGAGTTCCCAGGATGTGAACCTGCGCCCTTGGGATGTATGTGGACTTTACTGGCTGGAGGCAGCTGATCCAATTGCTATTCCACCAGGATGCACCAAGTCTTAAACTAAAAAGTTTAAAAAGTCAAGATTCCTTTGAGACTCTTAAGAAAACTGTATACCCTTTTGTCCCTCAAATGTGCATATATGAATACACCAAGATTTTGCATATAATTTCAAGCTCTTAAAAGACCCACAGATCCCAGGTTAAGAACTTACAATACCTCAAATCACTTACAGAGGGCCCAGCAGCCTGGATCCCAGGGCTGGCTGCTTTTTATAACCACAGGCAGGGCTGCTCTTTTCCTAAACTATTTCTAGGAACTCCTTAAACATTAGGGAAGAAGAGCATTTTATTTGTGATACACATTCTCCCCCCCAGTTTGTCACAGGTCTTATGGCTTTTGCAGTGAGGTTTTTCTGTCACACAGAAATTCTAGATGTTTATGAGGTCAAATTTTCTTTAATGTTTCCTATTAGAAAAGCCTTCTTCCTCCCTGTGCTTTATAAAGGAAATATGCAATTTGTCCTTCAGGCTCACCTGATGAAACTGTAAGGACCAAGGTACAGCTTGGCTCTAGGCTGACTCCTTGTCATTGTCAGCAGGGGAGCAGTGATCTCCACAGTAAGCTTGAGGGGACAGGAGTCCTTGCAGAGGAAGCAGCAGACACAGGCACCAGGGAGGTCAAGCATCAACCTTCCTCTTCTGGCTGCCCTTTGGGTCAAGTCCTGGTGGCCTCTCTGCCCTCAGCTCCTCAGGCTGGTACTGCCAGCCCACCCTGTCAGGCTGTACTGAGGGGCAGACACACCTTATTTCTGGGAGAGAATTTCAGGTGCAGGAGTGAGGCTTCTGGCCAGGCGGCTTCTTGGAGTAGCCCATCCTGCATTTATATGCTGGTGAGTCAGATTCTCTGCTGAGAAACAGGGACATGAGTGAATGAATTTCCCTTGCTGTTATTTATAACCTCCGCTGCCTTCTAAAGGGAATAAGTCCTAGAAATCAGACAGTTTTTTCCCCCTGAACACAGTTATTTATTGGGGAATGCAGTGCTCTGCTAATAAAGAGGAAGGACATCTGAGGTTACTGAGAAGGGGGACATCCTGAAGGGCAGGTATAGTAGAGAGCAAGGCTAGTTAAGGAATAAAGAAAAGCCCAGGAAACAGCAGGGAGAAAGAAGAGACTTGGAGAATAATTGATAATGGCTTTAGACTGTGCAATGGACCCTCACCCTCTGCCTTTCCTATGACACCTTTCTAAAGTCTGCAGTGCTCACTGCTGTATGTGGAAATGTCTGTGTGTCTGTGAGTGGATTACTTTTGGAGCAAGTCAAAACGGGCCACATGAACTCATTCTGGAATTTGCAAAGCACCACTGAGCTCAGGGTCAAAGTGTGGTGCAGGGCACATGAAGGGATGGAAGAGGGGACAGCTGATATTGATTTGATAAGAAACAGTGGCAACAGCCATGAATTCTAAATGCCAGTGCTGTTAGGTGGAGAGCCATGACAAGGGAAGAAGATACCAGATTTCTGTCACTCAGCAGGAAAGTTAAAATGCTGTGATTCCTCAAACTGGGCCACAGGCCCGGATCTTCAGATACTTTCATATCATAAATGAATACAATGTGATCTTGCTACCTACAATTAAACAAATAGTTGTTTCCTGCCAATTGCATGTCATGGGCCCCTGGGGGCCCATGCTTCATGTTAGAGTAGCTCAAACAGAATAGGGGGCTTATGGGACCTTCTCTCTGTATGCATTAGAGAACCGCATTTCAGAAATAAGCACAATTAAAACCTGGGTTTACTCATGAGAAACTATCAAAAAGTGTCTAATCCATTATTCATAAGTTCTTCAAGCTCTCATTCTCAGAACATCTTCCCTCTCTCACCGGATTCCATGTGCAAAGTCAACAAGGGCAGGACCTCGTTTCCTTCTGTCTTCCTTTCCTCTCCTTAGCCTTTTTATTTCTTGGTGGTGAAATGCACCATTTCCAGAGCAAGTGGAGGTTCCCTGGTTCCTCTCCCTGCTCACTGTTCTGATTCTGACCCCTGAGAAGGCAGGGGAGGGGAGACATGAATGGGCAAAGACAGAATTCTCTTTAGTGGGGGTGTGGGAAGGAGGGAGGACACTCACATTTGGATAACTGCTTCTGTTACATTAGGATCTTTCTTCATGGGTGCTGAGATGTAGGCCTTGGCCATTCTAGAGGGAAAATATGCCTTTTCCTTCTTTAGATATCCCCTCCTATCCTCTTTTCCACTCCTACCTGTGCAGATTCTCTCAAAGCAAGTGCTAACAGTTTTCATTTGTGAAAAATATTAACAGCTGGTACATTGTAATCTGCACAGTGCCTTCAAGTACCTGGATTTATTTTATCCTCTCCACAGAACTGGGTGTGGGCTTCCTGCTTATTCCTTCTCACAGTGGCCTTCCTCTGTCCCTGACTCTCCTCCTTTCCCTCTGTCCTCAGCAGGACTTGGGAGCGCCCGCTGCGTCCTGTCTCCAGAGAAGTCATAATCCGCTGGTTTAAAGAGGAGCAGCTACCTCGCCACGCTGGCTTCGAGAGGAACACCAAATTCATCGCCCCCTGGTTTCATGGTAGGAGGGCAGATAGCCGTCCATCTCTGCCTGTCTCTGAGGTCGGGATGAGGTCCTGAAGGGCTGCTGCAATCAGAGGGAGTAGAGGAGTTTAGACTCTGCTGACTCCCCTCTACTCCCACAAAGACTAAGTGCCTAGGGTCCACGTCCAGCCCAGCCGGCTCCCAGGAGTGACGTGGAGAAAGGTCTCGTGTTTGTTCTTTATTTGCTCACTAAGTTTGCTGAATTCCAAGCACAAATTCTCACTTCTCCAGCTCGTGCTGAAATGCAAAGTGGCCTTGATTGAGGTCCCCGGGGATCGAGGCACATGTCCAAGCAGGAGTCCAGCAGATGGGAGGCACCACGGATTGGAACACGCACTTTGTTCTCTGCAGGGAGGGGATGGACATGACTCTTGCCTGCTGCACTCACCTGTCAGCCTCCTTGGCCATCAAGGGCTCCTCAGACACATCTTCGGAGACCATGAGTCTCAGGGGACCACGAGCTCCTGGTGGGCAGGACTTGCATCTTACTGTCTGAACTGCATCCCCAGAACCTGACTATAGCCTGGTACACAGTGGGTTCTAAGCAAGTACTTGTTGATTTGATGACAGAATGCCATCTAAACATAGGCCATTCGAGCTGGGTGGCTCCTCAGAAGGACCTAATCCCTTCATTTTATAGATAAGACCTGGAGAAGTGGAGAAGTTTTCTTAATGTCACCGAGAGACTTCTAAAGTCAGGTTCAAGTTATCTCAAGGCTTGGGACCCCAGTCTGGTGATCTGGACATGTGGAGGCCTCAAACAGAGAAACAGGGCTGTCCTTTCAGCAGACACGTGCTAGAGGGAAGTAGTGACTCCTGACCCTCAGACTCTCTGCATCTGTTAGTCACTGCTGTATTATCAAATTGTCCCCAAACTCAGTAACTGAAATAAAATAAGGGTTTGCTATGTATTCATGAGTTTCTGAGTCAACTGGGCAGAGCTTTTGAAGTGGATCAGATTTGAATGGAACTTGCTCCTGGATCCCCAGAAGCTGGTGGGTGAAATGGGGGCTGGTTTACCCAGGTAGCTTTGACCTCTCTGCTCCATATGGCCTCTCCTCCAGCAGCCTGGCGAGACTGTCAGGTTTCTCTAAAAAGTTGCATCTTCGCTTTGCTCCTGGAATCATCCCTCCCTGATCAGCATTGAGCCCAGGTTTGCCTGAGAACTTTCCTGGTCAGAGTTGATCTCTCTTGTCACAATTAGCACCCCTCTGACCCTGACCTGCCTCGTCTTCCCTTCAGCTGGCCTCCCAGTATTTGACTGGCTTCCACCTTGGTCTTTACTTCACCTGCATCTGTCTGCGTCGTGTGAACTATGCACCTGCCTCCTGGCCAACTTCCATGTGTTTCTTAACTCCATCTATATGGAGAGATGAAACTAGGGTCATGGTGGGCACGGGAGACTCTTGTGGGTAAACTCTGGGCTTGGCTGTAACTCCAGGGAAGGCAGCTGGAAAAAGTTATGGAGGAACAAGCAAGGCCCCGTGTACCTTCCTCCTCATGTCTGGGAGCCCAGAGAGTTAATGGACTTTCAAGCACAGGCAGAGCCACACCTTATAAATGGGATGACTGTTAAGAAACTGCCAAGGTCACAGAGGTGGTGGCACCACTTAGTCCACTTGCAGTAATGCCTCTTTGATCTTTTTCTCTCTGTCTGGGCCCTCTGTAATTCACTCTCCACATGGCACCCCGCACCCATAGGAATCATTTAAATATAAATCAGATCTTGCTGCTCTCTAGTCAGTGCCCTCTGCTTCCTTTTATCCTTGCTGTGAACGTCCGACTCCATGCTGGGGCCCTCAGGGCCCCCCAGATGACAGCCCGTGCATCCCCGCTCCAACTTTATGCCCTAATTCTCCTCCTCTTGCCCAGTGTGCTTCCACAACTCTGGATTTCTTTCTGTTCCTCCAGCAAGCCATGCTTGCTTCTAACGCAGGCCCTTTGCATTCACTGTCACTCTGCTTGCTGTTGTTCCTGCCCTAGCTTTTTTCTTGACTGACACATTCTCATTTTTATCGCAAATGTCCTCTTCAGTGAGGCTTTCACGAATGCCTTGACTAAAGCAGACTTCTCCATTTTCTCTCAATTCACCCTTTTGTTTCTTTAAGTGTTCTCACTTCTTGGTGTTTATCTTCTGTTTGCTTATTGTCTGTTCTCCCCCTGAATGTAAACGTGTGAAACGATGGACCATGTCCACTCCCCTAATGTCTACATTAAGACATATCGTGGGAAGAACAGATGAATGTGAACATTGAGTGTCTGAGTTGGGATTAGGTCTCAACCCTGCTTCTCTGCGTTGGGCCCTGGTTGGTGTGTGGATCCCTCAGCACAGAGGCCTGATGAGTGAGGTTAAGCTGGGAACAGTCAGAAAACCCAGAGCTGTGCTGGAGAGGCTGTCTGGCATCTCAGTTGACTGTGTGCTCACCAGGGCCAGCGCCCTATATCTTAGGCATCTCTGTATCCACCCCTCAGCCCTGTTTCCGACCTGCCCCGGGAGAGATACACAGACACCTGTAAGAGGAGCTCACCATCTTTCTCTGCTGCCACTGTTGCTGAACTCTCCCACTTAACAGCAGCCCCATGGTGTCAGTCAGATTAATGACGGCAAAGGTTCTATGGCTTCCACCAACCAAGACATGTCTCTTACCTGTGTTACATGCCCATTTGGGGGGTGTGGACTTTAACTGGGCTTCAGATTGAAGGAGCTGTTTTTATTAGAGATGCAAATGGTTTCATTCCAGAGGTAAAAGAGAGGCATGCTAACCACATACTGGCTCGTAAAGCTTCTGATGGAACTGAGACTTGCCATACTGTTCACATTTCTCTGGCCAGAGCCAGCCTGGTATCTGTGGTTCTGAATGATAATAGAGACTACGGTGTATATTATAACCACCATTCATTTAAAAATCTCTCCCTTCTCCCAAGCGTCTTCTACCCAACAGAAGGATGGAATGGCTCTTTGTGGCTCAGACAGAAGACAGTCAACATTCATGGGTGTCTGAACCCCATGTCCCTAGAGTTCATCCTGGGTCTTCCTTGTCTCTTGCTGCTGTCCCACCTGTGAGCCTGTAGCGCCCCAGCATGCACTCACTGATTTCCTTTTCTTTCGATGCTGTTACAACCTTAGAACCACCACTCCAGCATCATAGGCCCCTGCGCGGTGCAGCTCAAAATTGCATCTAGGAGCCTGGCGGGGCACTGCTGGCTCGGCCCTGCTTGTGCCTGCCAAAGGAGAAGGCTCAGCAGAATTGCTTAAATGTGTCTTTAGCTTTATTTTCTCTCTTGATGAAAAAAATGTAATTTTTATATTGTCGCAGAACAAACAGAGCCATGATTTAAGTCTTGCAGTTTATGTAACTGATTTCACATTCTTTTGACAATTCTACCATAAAGCATGCAGGAAAGTTGCTAATACAGGGGCTGGAGCTATTTAATGACAACATTTTCATTGATGTGTGACAGAATGAAAGAAGGCACTCATATGGAGGGTGGCTAACTATCTTGGCTTGGAAAGCACTGTGTTATAGTCTAAGATGATACCCTTTTTTCAGTTTTAGTGCTAAAATATCTTATCTTTTATGAGTTGAGGGTGATCATAGGCAGTAGTTATTTTTGTATAATGTCCTTGCTCAGAAAGGTAAAAAGGTAGCATCCATATATTGGTTTCCAAACTCTTGAGAGTAACTTTAATCATGCCTAGAATCCCAAAGTCTAGGACTACTGGTATGGTCCTTTCCCAGTGTAGGGATTTCCTGACAGCATTGCCGTGAGGACTCTCCTATACCAGTCCTTACAGAGACGGGGAGGCTCCGACTGCACAGGTAACCCACATTAGTCTCATTGTCAGGGAGTCTCATTGGCGGGAGCTCTGGTTTCTGAGCTGGATTGAACATCTTAGATGGAGTTGTCCTCCATGGTATCTCTCATGCTCCTCCTGGGACCAGAAGGCTCACCTGGATGTGTTCTTCTCATGATCACGTTGTAGGTACTAGAGAGCAAGTGACAACATGCTAAGCTCTTAAAGTCTAGTCTTCAAACCAGCTCTCTGTCACTTTCACCTCAGTGTGTTGGAGTTGAGGGGTGGGAAAATATAGTTTGTGCTCTTTGTATGAGGAACCACAAAGTCATATGTCAAAGGCATGAAAACAAGGAGGTGAGAAGAATTTGAGCCAATAGTTTAACACATCTTGATCCTAATGTAAATCTTTTCTTTCCTGGAAAACTATTCCCAATTAGTATAGCTGGATTTTAGATGCAGAATAAAAATTATTTATTATGGAGGAACAAGCAAGGCCCCGTGTACCTTCCTCCTCATGTCTGGGATCCCAGAGAGTTAATGGACTTTCAAGCACAGGCAGAGCCACACCATTTACTTACCTTCCCTCAAAACACATTTGGATATATTGTGGGGTAATCCACAGAGCAATGTGGATGAGGAGCCTGAGGATATGGGGCTCACTAGAAACCTGAAGCACTCTGCTCTGTGACCTTGGGTGCATTCTTTAATTTCACTATGTGAAGTTGGCATGATGACATCTACTTCACATGAAACTCAAGAACCGTGGTATATCCACCATGTCGGTGTAAGTGCTGATGTCTCCTGGAGTCTGAGTTCCACCACCAGAGTCCCACTTCCTCTGGGAAACATTTTGGGGAAATTGGTTCAGAGCACAGAGTGGTTGGGGATGAGGAACTGGCTTTACACTGCGGTGGAAACAGTGTTCTCCATAAAGTCTCCTCTGTTAAAGGGAGTGAAGGTAAAGTCATCCCTCATTTCTCCTTTGTCCATCATTTTGTTCCAGGGGTGATTATAAATGTTTCTAGTTATACAAAAATAGTCCTGAGAAAACTAGTGCATATAAGCTTGGCTTTGGGGAAAAATATCTATTTTTGGATTTTGACATGTGTCTAAAATTATTAGCAGCATCCTATCTGAACATTAGCTCAGTTGGAACCCATTTCTCTTCCTGAACTTTGCTTCTAGAAAATACTCCCAATGTAGTGCACCTTTTATTATCTTGGCTACAACCCACGGATTGTCTTGTGGCTTGCCCTTAGGGCTTGGGTGGGGGTGGGGTGGGGCTATGCAGTGGGCGGCATAGTTGATGTTGGTGCATTATTCCTCCAGCATCTGTTCGGTGCTGGGAATGGCCCTCAGGTGTGGCCTCACCTGTACAGCAGAGGCCACACTAGAGGGGAGGTATTTCCTACCCACATAGACTGTGCTGTCTGCAGGGAACTCAGCAGTTGGGGGTGGCTCTCCCTTATGAAGTGAGAGGTGAGAGCTGTCAAGTAGAATGGGCCCTGACCTTCCCTCACTGTGACTTCAGAGCATATTTAAAGAAGAATGTTAAAACTTACAGAGCTGAAAGGTTCTAGAATGGGTCCAATATTTTTAAACTCTTTGTCTATCTTGCTCTTGACCACAACACATCCAACTGTGTTTGAGGGAAGGGAAATAACTAAAAGTCACAGGAGTATTTTGGGGGACACTTGAGGAATGTTTGCTAAGGAAAGGGAAGCCTTGGGTTGAGATGGATGGAGGAATAGATACCGCCTTTTAACCTCCGGAACCCTGTCTTGAGAAAGGGGGATTATGAAAGAGCTTTGAATCTGAATTTGAAGCTGAGAGTTCTGTTGATGTATTTCACTTCAATAGAAGAGGTTTTTTGATGGTCGTACCTTGCTACTGGCACTGTGGATGACTAATGAGCTCTGTAGATAGGAAAACAGAAGACAGGTAAGCCTTCTTCCCCCGGAAAATGTGATGTGGTGTGATTCTGAGAATGTGTTCTGTTGACATTGGTCCAGGTGCACCAGTCCTGTCCTCTACCAGGCCTCTAAAGTTTTCTCTCATGATCAGGAGCCCTGGAAAGCTTGGCCAGACCGCCTGGGAGTCTTCTCTCAAAGACCCTGAGACTCATTCTCTTGCTCATTTCTCTATTGTTGGTGGTACTTTTAGTCCAGGAGCTGAGATGCAGGCAGTGTGACCCGCTCTGGCTGGCACTTTTAACACCCTGCTGCCAATAAACAAACTCACTAGGTTGTTTGAAGGGTGCACTGCCCAGTGAGGAGGGAAGGGTTGTGCCCGGGATGGCAGGAGGCTGAGGGGGAATGGAGCCCAGGCTTGGCTCCTCCAACTGCATGCACTGTGGGGTGAGGGTGTCACGTCTTCTCTGTGTTGAAGAGAACAGGAAGGGCTGGACTGACTGACCATTGCTGTCCGTTAGCAATCCTTCTGGCACAACACTGCTGTGCAGGCTTGCGTCTGAGTAGATGTACGGAGTGGTTGGAAGTGTGCCATCTCACGTCTCTCACTGCTCCTCCAGCTGGTCATGCTTAGTCTCTATAGGTGACCACAGTGTGACTCAGAGAGCCTGAGAAACCATCCCATATACAGCCAGCTATGAGCTTGGACAGAATGAGGGCTTTGGCTCATAGGTTTTCCTATTTTTCTTATTCTATTCTGGCAGCTCCTTGAATACACTGCTGAGAGGGAAATTGGGTTAAAAAGTGTCTCCCATTTGGTGGAGGACTATTAGAAATTCAGTGATGGGTGTGATGTATTAAATATTTGATAAAGAATGAGCTTGCACATCTAAACTTACATTATTTTGCAAATCAAAGTTATCTCAACTTAAAAAAAAATGTGTCTCCTGTGGAGTCACACTCCCTTTGGTATAATCATTTGAACTTTAAAAAAAATTGGATGCCTTTTTTATCAGTACAACAAATAAAAACCCCTTTGGAGTTAGCCATGCTTTAGAAATAGTTCATGCAATGCTACCTAAATAGAATCTTGAAAAAATTGATACATGACAAAACATCGTTCAGTGCAATTTAACTTCATATATACCTTTTTGTGTGTGTGTGTGTGTGTGTGTGTGTGTGTGTGTGTGTGTGTGTGTGTGTGTGTGTGTTCTTTGAGACATCTGGTCACTTCTGTCTTGGATGTAAATATGAGTAAAACCTTTTCCTTCCTTCATTTGAACTTCTTTTTTTGCACAGCATGAGTTCTTTATTTCAGATCTTACCTTCCTCATTCTGTAACTTTGTGGAGCTACCAGTGGTTTCCTGGCCCAGCTAGAGTTTCTGGGGCCAAGATGGAAAGAGTTAGCTGGCCTGGTCCCGGTGCTTCACTTTCACATCGACAGGTGAATAGGAAACTGAGGTGAAGATTTGGAACCTGTTGAGAAGTAGTCAAAATGGCCTGCCAGTGTCCTGGAGAGCATGAACTCAGGGCAGCAATCCATATTAAGCAAGGAATAGTTGAAGAAACCAAGAGTGGAGACATTAATAATACCCACTTCTTAGTTGTGTTTTGAGGAGTAAAGGTATTGATACTTGTAAAGCGAACAGGCCATACCTGGCATGCAATGCATGTGTCCTTTGGAGATAGTGTCAGGGTTTGAAACCTGTAAGTGGTGGCTTCATACCCTTAGGGAATGTCACTGCTGTCACTTGAAGACAAAGAGGACACCAAATAACACTGTGCAAAAGGAAGAGGATACTTATTTAGACTTAAAAATAAAAGTATAAGTCTGAATTTTCTTTCATTATGAATATCATCTCGATCTTGAAATGTTTTTCAAAACAGTGACGTGTAATAAACAGGTTATCTGGGAGGCTGGTTAGCATGTCATGCTTCATCGTGTCAAGTCAGATGGCTAATTTTCCTCTCCTGAGCAGAATTTGGAATGGAAATTTTCCACCAACTCTGATCCTAAATGAGAAAATGCCTTAAGAAGAAAAATGTAGGTCAGTTGATGTACTTTCCTCTTAAGTTCTTGCTTAAGCTTTTCTAACTAAAAAATAAAGAAAACCCTTTCCTTTTTTTAAAAAAAATAATTTGTGCACTAGCTATGTCGTCTCAAAAAAAGGATTACAAAGAAAAGCAAAATTTTTCTTTTCTTAGGAAAGCATGGATAGTAATGGTGTTCAAGCTTTCAGCTCTCTCCTTTTAGCTGTCTTTATTCTACGTTCTTGATTTCCAGCCCTTTGTCTCCTGTCTACCTAATGCTTTCAGTATGGCTGCTTTGCTGAGATCTCTGTTTTCTGATCCACAGTGTGGGCAACTAAATTGTGTGTATGGGACTGGGGTTGGCACACTCAGATGACTTGGTTTTGATAGAACTGATTTTTTATTTTCCAATTAGATTTTTAAAAAGCACGGAATAATAATAAACTAGTATATTATTAATTTGCTAATTGTAGTCCCGTTGTATTTCTGTTGGTTACAAAAGACTCCTTCTACCTCCTGAACTTTGGGACATTGCTATCATGTGAGACCCTTCTTCAACTGCAGGAAGCTTCAACTGCCTTTGGGTTTTCCTTGTGCAAGGCTGTGTAGTTTAGTGCCTGTGATCCCC
This sequence comes from Solenodon paradoxus, assembly GCA_004363575.1. NCBI lineage: Eukaryota > Metazoa > Chordata > Mammalia > Eulipotyphla > Solenodontidae > Solenodon > Solenodon paradoxus. The sequence continues at coordinate 567,264 of RJWH01000779.1, read as the reverse complement.
AATCCCAAGCTCATCCTAGGCCTGGCACCTAGGGCCCCAGTTTTCATCAGAGTCTTTGACCTTACATTTCCCCAAGGGCAGGCATGAGGCCGAGAGGGAAGGCTTGGGGAGGGAGGCACAGCTACTGTCCTTAAGCCACTAATGTCCCCAAGCTGTAAGGGCCTCAGGGTAGGATGCGGAGCACTTGGTGAAAATCACTCCAGTTCAGTCTGATGAGCTTTTGAATAGTGAGTTGTCCTGAAGTGGAATAAGTCACCTTCAGGGGTCATGAGCACTACTGGGGTGTCAGACAGCCTGTCAGTTAAGACTATGAAAGCACAGATTTTCCTGTCTAATGGGATAAGAGCAGATTACAAGATTTTTTTCCCCCTCACCTTCCCTTCTTGAGCTGTTTTTTATTGGTTGACCTGAGAAATAAATATGGTGGCTTTGACATTTGCTAGAAAATAAAGTTCAACCACTGTAGTCATTGCCAGAAGTGAAGACTCATATGCAATATCCATGCTTAATTACTAGAAGTCTGTCAGGTTCAAACTACCTTCTGTTTTGGAATGAAGTTGCTTGTAGATTCATAATGCCAGAGTCTCTTGCTTGCAGGTTTCATTAAAATAATGCTGCTACTTTCGGATCTCTGGATTCAAACTCCCTCTCACCAGCTCCCAGGCACACACCAGGCAGGAGGGAGGGTGTCCCCTACGCAGGATGTCACAACTTAGACGCATTTCTTGAGATCATCATGACTTGCAGACTTAAACAATTCACGTATGTTTTTTCCTGTAATCATCACAAATATTCTGCCCTCTTCAGTTACCAACATTCCTGTAGTTACATCTCAAAGTTTTAAGTGCACAAAGAAAATGCATTTCCTTTACTTTTACGATTTCTCCAATCTCATGATGCTATCTTCATCTCCTCCCCACTCCAGATAGAGGGGAAGAAGAAACCCTGGTTCATTCCATTCAACCTTCTCCTTCCTACTCAGTGGTGCAGTCTTTTGAATTTCCTGGGTCCTATTAGGGAGACTGGGGCCTTCAGGTTTTCTGTTCTCCCTCCCTGCTGCTCTCCAAGAGGACATCCGCGTGGTTGGGTCTTCTTTCTACTTGTGTGCGTGATCAGGGGCGGGGCTGGCATGCAGATGTGCAGGCTTTGGCCCACATAAGGGAATGTAGCTGAGGGGCGAGGGGGCGCTGAGATCTGTTCTACTTCTAGGCCCTGTACCCCATTCGGGGCTGTGTCTACCTGCCGGTGCCCAGAGACATCGCTTGGATGAGGTGGCCCCTTGGGCCCCTGACCGTGTGGAGCTTCAGGTGTGCGCTGGTCAGCATTCATGAGATACGGTCGATGACCTCATCCCAGGGTGGGGGTCACACTGGTTTTTATGTTCCAACTGATAATTTATTGACATTGACTTTGTCCTGTTTGGTGTCAAGTAAACTTTGAGCACCTTGTATATCATTTATTCCTCCCAGAACTCTCTGGGAGAGGTAAGATACTGGCGATCAGGCTCACTGTGCTAGCAGCATGCCAGACATGGTTCTAAGTACTTCACGTCCATTAACTTATTTTGTCTTATAACATCGCTTTGTGCTCGCTACTAGTGTTGGCCCCATTTCACTGATGAGGAAGCAGAGTCGCAGAGAAGTCAGACCCCTTTCCGTGGTTTGGTTAGTAAGTGGGGCTGGTAGATACAGGCCTTCATGACTTGGTTTCAGAGTCTCTGCTCTTCTCCGTGAAGACATGCCGCCTTGCTGCCACCTCATGGTTACCACGAGCTGGACGCTTGCTCTGGAGGTTAAGTGACCGCCCCTGGAGAGCGCAGTGCTCAGGGGTCTCAGTTCAGTTCCAGTCCAGGATATTTCCTTGAGGGTGAAGAGACAGCTGTTCCTGTAGGAACAGGGCTATCTCTGGGTCATAGGGCCACCTGTGCCAGCTGCCATGTCTCATTCCTGCCTGGAGTAAGTGTCTGTTCCTCCTGAGGCAAGTCCCTCCCTGCCACAGAATTTCTGAAGGATGCCATCGAGTCCCCTTACAGTCTCCAGAGTGTTCTCGCAGTTAATGGAGTAAAGCAGGGACTTGTACGTGTTTGTGGGTCGTTGAGTTCCCCGGCAGGGCCACTAGGAGGCAGGCTCCCTGTGTGAGACATTGCAGTAATTAATGTGCTCACCGGGAATATTCACTTTCTGTGGTGTGCTAGGTACTGTGCTAAGTACTACATGTAGTGTGAGCAAAACTAACTTCTCTGCCCTCAGGCAAACCATACACACCACATAATACCGCTTCAGTCAGCGATGATCCACTCTACCACAGTGGCTCCCCCAATTCCCATTGCATTCTACACCAGCAGCAGCCTCGTAGGTCTCGTTTCCTGCATTTCTGAACAGCAGCCTTTCCCCTGGTGCTTGGTTTGATGTTGTGTTTTGTGTTTTCTCCAGCCTGGCCTCAAGTGTACAAAGTCTCCTGCTAATACTGCATTTGTACAGCATGAAATCACTTAATGACGCTTCTCAGCGTGTATCCCCTCTGTTCAGTGACAGGGACTATAATAAAAAAAAGAGAATTTATTGGCTCATATGACTGAAAAACCCAACGAGTGGTCCAGCTACAGGCTTGGCTTGATCTAAGGAGCTTCTGCTTTCAGTCCCTTGTCTCTCTCAGCTCTGCTGCTCTCCATGCTATTCTCATTCTCAAGCATCTATCAGCTGTGGCTGTGCACCTGCATTCTCCTAGGTTCAAATCCAGCAGAGGAGAAGGCATGCTTTTCTCTGAAAGTGCCAGGAGTAGTCTCAATGTCTTACCTTGTCAGATCTGGTTTGGTCTCGTGTCCACTTCTAAAACAATCACTGCAGCTCTCTGATTGGCTAAGTTCAAGTCACAAGATCATCCCTCCATCAGGAGAGAGTCCATTACATTGCAGCTGAACAGACTGAGTGAGAGTGCGTGGAGTCTCCAAAGAAGGTCAACACTCCACTGCCAGAAGGGCAAATGGTCCTGAGCAGCTAGGATTAATCAGTGTCCATCACAGAGAAGAAAATAACCTGTCCTCTGTGCTAGTGAAACTATCAGTCTAGTCAGCAAGACTGGCATGACTCAAATAATAAGTTTATTCATCTAGTTGAGGTGAGTGCTACACAGGATTCTTGTACAGCCAGTTTTAGAGGTTATTTTGCTGGGTGGTTGCGGCTGTCTGTTATGAGCAGTGTCATTAGTGGGGTGAACCTGGCGCGTCAGCTTGGAGCTGCCAGTTGTGGGCCTGGGAGGTTGCCTCTTGTGCATAAATATATCTGGAACCAAGAAGCTTGTCCAGTGAAACCCTTGTCTCAGCAGTTAGCGGTGGTTGCATTTCATTTGGAGTTATAAAAAATGAAGGCATCTGAACTCATTCATCACAATCTCTGTGGCTCTAGGATGCTTTGAAAAACTGTTGAGAATGAAGAGCTTAATAATTCCAGCCTCCTTAATGATATCGTCTGGAAAGTATGGCAATAAGAAAGGAAAGTCACAAAAATGAATGAGAAATAGCTAAGTGGTAATGGAGGAGTTGTCGACTGGTGAGCTGCTATGAAAGCTTTAAGAAATATGCACATCAGATAAATGGAGACTCATAAAAAGTAAAACATCGTGTCTGGCTTGGCTGCGTTTCTTTCTTTTCAGAGAGCAGCCCTAACAGAGAAATAAAAAGAGCTCGTTTGGTTACTCAGGTTCAATTCCCAGCTAATGATTTCAGGGAACAGTACGGAGGTGGAGGAGGGACTGGGAACTGAATCTCAGGTCTGTTCCAGGCTTGGAGAACAGGTGGATTTATGGGTCCATTACAGTAGAGTGTGCTTTAAAGTGCCTTTCCTTTCCTGGGGCTGCTGCTGATTAGCAGCACTGAGTAAATATTTTGATAGTGAATAGTAAGTTGTGGGGTGTTGGAGGGCACCTGCGTGGAATGCAGGGGGATGATTAGGTGAGGTGTCAGGAGGCATGTGTGGGAATTAGTGCTCAGGGTGCAGTAACAGTGAGGAGAGTAATAGAGGGGAGGCCACTAGGCTGATCACCCCCTCGCGGGGATGCTGGTCATGATGCTAATGTGCGGGAGCTGGGAGAGTGAAAACAGGTCTGGACTCTGCCATGCTAGGCAATGTACATCCTCTCTTTCTCCCTCCCCAGTGCAGACATGGGGAACAAGGCTGCGGCCCTGTCCCCAATCCTCAACTTTGTGTTTTTGGCAAAGATCCAACCAGGGAGGCCAGGCAGCGCAGGATCGCAGTAGTAAGATTGCCTCTGATACTCAGTGTCAGAGGAGCTCTGGGCACCTGTGTGCTGGCTCAGGTGCCCCCACCCTTCACCTTTTTTAACATTTTTTTAAGGAAAGATGCCATCAGGAATGAAGACGAACAGAGGCAGGCAGGCAGGAGGAGAGAGGAAGAAGAAACGTTTATTTATTTTATTTATTTGTTCATCTTGGTTGTTTTCCCAGGCCCTGGGATGTGAACCTGGTTCCTTCAAATGTATGTGGGCTGCACTCGGCTGGAGGTGGTGGACCAAGTCACTACTCCACCAGGGCGTGCCCACCCTTCACCTAAATCTCCGTCAGTGGTCCCCATCTGTAGGCCAGGCATTTGCTTCCTCCTCCAGAAGACAGCTTTTAGCTTCTTCTGGGGCTAAGCTGGGTTTGCGCCTGTGATCTGTAGCCTTGGGTTTCTTGGCATTGTTTCCCTGAATATGGCAAACTGGGTAATTCGAATATGTCTTTGTTTCAGCACTCAAGAGATACTGACTTGCTTGTTCCAGATCAGGCCCCAAGCAGCACCAGCCTGGTTGGGACACCAGATTGGTCCAGTTTGATGCTTGCTTTCAGCAGGCATGGGCCTGTTCAAACTGGAAACTGGGCACAATTTCTGTTGTAGATGTTTGCACTTCTATATACCCCACCATTCAGGTGAGGCTTCTTGGGATACAGCCCTGGACAAAGCCTGACAATTGCTCAGTGCCTAAGCCCTGACCATGGGCCCTGGGAGCCGCAGGTCCCTGAGAGGTCCTGGCTGGCTTCATAGCTGAATCCTCGTGGTTCGTGCTGTGACACAGAAGCCCTGTGGACGAGAGCTGGTTATTCTCGTGCACACCTGAAACACATTCCTCCAGGACCACCACATGCAAGGTGCTGGTGAGGGATGTGTACCGAGGAGTACAACCCAGCTGGGCGAATGGGCTGTTTACAGTCTGACAGGACGACAAGGCTGGTGTACATGACTGACGTTAAAAAAATGCTCTGCTCCTCCTCATTCCCATTGACTAGCTGTGAGAGTTCGAGCCCATAACTCAAACTCTTTTTGTCCAATTTTCCACTCTGTAAAATGGGGAGAATAAATTCCCATGTCAAAGGGTTTGTATGAGGGTGGAATAAACAAGTATATAGGAAACTCTTGGAACAGTAGTTGGTATAATGCTGGCCTTTCATAAATGCCAGTTTGGGGATTATGATTTTCATTTATTATTGAGTTGTTCAGAGATATTGAGGGCCTAACAACTTGAGGACTGAGTAGAGAGAACAAAACAGATACAATCCTTTCTCTCATAGATTATGTTTATGAAATTATGATGATTTTTATATAAAATGTAAGATTATTTAAATTTATTTTTATATACATTTCTTGCATCATTTATATCAGGGGGTATTATTTCTCTGCAACTTTTTTTTTTTTTTTTTGGTGCATTTATCAGTTAGAGAGCTTGCAGATCTATCTCCATGTCAGTGGTTCTCAGTGGGGGTGATTGTGTCATTAGGGAACAGTTAACAATGTCTGGAGATATTTTTAGTTGTCACAACTGGAGGTGCTTATGGCATCTGGTGGGTAGAGGTCAAGGATCCGGCTAAACATCCCATAATGCATAGGTAACTCCCTGTGATGATTCTTATCTGACTCAAAATGTCAATAGAGCCAGATTGAGAGAGCCTGGTCTGTCTAGAATTGTATCTCTGTTGCCCTCATACTTTATAATCATTCATAGAATGATATCAATGTATATACATTTTTATTTACTTGTTATTATGAATGATGTGTTTCTCTATTTCCTGCTAATACCTGAAAAAAAAGTTTTACGTTTTCAGTTAAAAAATCTGTCTCCTCTGTTTTAAAAGTCTCTATCATTTTAACTCAGTTACTTTGCAACAAATATTCAATCATTTTAAGCTCAAACTCCTGTAGTCTCTCCCTTCTCAAGGGGTTTCTCCAAAATCACTCCTCTTCTCCAAATGGTGTCTGGGTGCAGGGAGAGTGTGGCCTTGGGAGGGAGCAGACAAGACCCTTGTTTAGTGCTTCTTTCCTGGACTTTGTCCTCTGATGGTGCACGGCTGGTGGGACCAGTGAGACTGTGGGATACGGAGCCAGCTGAGCCTCAGTGGGAGTCTTCCTCCCACACCATCTTCTCCTAAACTTGACAGGGTTCTACCTTGGCTCCTGTTGGGGCTTCTAAGTTTCAACCCCCATCAGCTGCTGTTGGCTAAGGTCCTCTACGTCAGAGTACATTCTGGGGTCACCTTCTTGGTGACTACTTAGGCAGCTGGACCATGCTCTTTATTAGCTCTATCTTTTATAATGTCCAACTCCTGAAGGTTGAGTTTATCTGCCAGCTCTTCCCTCCTCTCCCCCGTAGTATATTATCATTAGTGGTAGAAACAAGGCTTGCCTTATTTGTTTGCTTACTCTCCCTTTTTTTCACCCGCATTCCTCTCTGTCCTCCTTAAATAGTTGTTCTGATCAGTGTAATTCCTGAATTATTCGTGTGTGTGTGTGTGTGTGTGTGTGTGTGTGTGTGTGTATCCATGAATTACTTTTTTTTTCCAACCTGTGATAATGTTGTCTGTGATTTGACCTTGATGCTATGTTGGGGCTAATTTTTATGTGAGTTTAGCTTTCCTGAGCTTTTTCAAATGAAACGCAAGCTAGGCAAGTGAAGTACCACCGAGTCTCCTCTTGTGTGGTTTCTGTGAAGTATTTCCAAATAGGCGGTGACTTGCTTCCTGGGACTGCCAGGCTCTGTTCCCTCCCCGCAGATGGGTCTGATCTTCTCTTTCTTTCTTCTCTTCCCTGCTAGCTTGCTCAGTTTGGATTCCACTCCTACTGGGAGAAGGTGCCACGGTGGGTCTCTTGCACGTACCTGGTGCTGGAATTGGCAAGGATGTCCCTAGACTCAGCTGAGTTGGCCTCCTGCTTCCAGGGAACTACTGACTGTGCTCAGACCCATTGGTCACACTTGTTGCTTCTTTCGTTTCCACCTGTGTAAACGCTTGGCATCATGAAGGTCTCATGCTGGTTGTTTCCCACCAATTGCATTTGGGATTCAGTGCTGTCCCTTGTCACCTAGTTTCCTTGTAAATGTAGCCCATGGGCTTCAGATGCCCTCTTTAGTTACTCTGCTTGTCTTTTGTTTTGTTTTTGGAATTGGAGAAATTGAAAAGCAGAACATTTCCATGAAAAGTGAGCTGTTTTACATATCACAGCTGTTTATCTCACTGAGCTGGCTGCTAGGAGATTCCTGCTTATGTGCCCCTGGGGGACTGTTTGCTACTTACTGCATATATTCCATGAAGTGTATCTGCCTAATTTTGCCCATTTTTTCCTGAGTCATGGACACCCAGATTTCTTCCAATTTATTGCTACCATAAGCTTATCTAAGAATTAGCTGAGTTCCTTGAACTCTTCATGAACATGTGTGAGAATTTCTTTTTGATGTGTCTCAGTAAAGGAGTTACTGGATGAGAGGGAATACACGTACTTAAGGTGAACCAGCGGCTCTCAGGAGGCTGCTCCAGTCTCCCGGCCCCACAGCTTGTATGAGGGTTGCTTGACCTCCATGCTCCAAATTCCAGGCTAGAATCTGTGAAGCCCTGCAAGTCCCTGAGTCTCAGGAATTCACGGGGAGGCTGGCAGCCACTTCTTTAGGCTGCGCTCTTCAAAACATACCATTTCTGCTTGATGGACTACGTTATGTAAATAAACACAGGGTATTTGCTAGATTTTTCAACAGAAACTGGAAGCTAGGACTCCTCGACTTTCAGCTACCTTCTCAATCTCCTTCGAGGGTGCGATGCAGAAGAGCGAGTGAGGGCCACTGCTTGAACCCTTCTTTCACTCCCTTCCAGGCCTAGCCCAGGAGAGAGACTCCTGCTCTTTGCTCTCTGTCGGGGACTTCTCTTATGTCCCTATCTTATGTTCCCACTAGAGAAGGTCTGTAAAACTGTGTTCAGACCTCTAATTAGAGGTGTTTCTTGGACTACAGAGGGAGTTTCTAGAGTGTAAAATTCAGCCTTTCTTTTTTAAAGGAAAGGTGCAGGCAGAAATGAAGGTGAGCAGAGGCAGGCAGGCAGGCAGGACGAGAGAAGGAAGTCTTTATTTTATTTAGTAGTTCATCTTGGTTGATCCCTCCTGCCCTGGGACATGAACCCAGGACCTCGTATGTGTGTGGACCGTGCCCACCCTCTACTCCAGCAGGATGTACCTAAAGTCACTTTTTATGTCTTTGCCAGTTCTGGCTTGTGAGACTCTTTACTTGTTAGCTCAGTGAATCTCCAGCCTTGCTACATATTAGAATTTCCTGAGATTTCAAACATTGCTGATGCTTTGTGTACCCCCCATGAATGAAACAGGAATCTCCTGCCCTAGAAACTCAAGACAGTCAGCATTGACATTAAACTCATTAGTGACCTTTTTTCCTTCTAGGTGATAATCTCTCCATCCCCTAAGGGACATTGACTGATTTTGAATGACTAGCATAGCAACAATGTATGGGAGATGCAGAGCAACAATCTTAAACAATTTTTTAATACTAAACATTGACTATGTACAGTGTGTACATAAGCATATGTGAAGGGCATAAAGAAAGCATAAGAAGTCATGGACCCTTGGAAGACCTGGCCTGCTTCTTGCTTTGTAACCCTCTTTGTTTCACCAGATATAATCCCTATCCTGAATATTTTCTCTATCATTTCTTTGCTTTCCTTATTGCTTATGTATCACTCTCCAAACACCATAGTGTTTTGTGAGCTTTTCAATTTTTTATAACTGGAGCCACTGTGTATTTATTTTTAAGTTATTCTCTTCTTTCATGCTTCATTGAAAAAAATGTTTCTGGTTGCATTTTCCCACCTCTGTTGTCTGTAGGTTCTGCCACTCACAAGTCTTATCTTTTATCGGTTCATTTAGACGATTTAATATGCATACTGACATTGTCTAAAGTTAAGGTATACATTTGTCCTCTTCCTAAACATGCTGCATTTTTAAATTCTAGTCATCAAATCTGACTCTACCTCTTAGGAGGTCTGTGACCTTGGCGAGTCCTCAGTGGTGACTGATGATAGCACAATTGTTTAGACACTAAGTGGAATGAGGGCCACAGAGTCCCCAGATGGTGCCCAGTGCTGGCTCTGATAGAAGACATCTCATGAGGTAGCAGTGTGTCCTTTTCCTTCTCTGTCTCAAAATGGAGCCATTTCTGATAGACGAGCAGTCTGGGAGCTGGGTACCAGTGTTACAACTAGGGAAATGTAGCTGTGAAGTTCTCCTTAGATGAAGGCACCTTCACTGAGTTGAAATTCCTGGACTGGATGGATGACTCTTCAGTCCATTTCCCTCTAGAACATTCTCCTATTCTTCTGTTTAGGAAACATTGGCAGCTTCCCACTGTCACCAGAATCCACGGCCTGGAGAGTAGTTTGGGGTAGAGCCCTGCCTTCCTCTACACATCTTGCCACTGCCCGACTTTAGCCCTCTCTCCATCCACAAAGAATCCTGTGGTAATTCATTTTGCAAACTTCCCTACTTGCCTTGCCCCCTGTTTTAAGCTTTCTGGTCTCAGTCTAGCTGATACTTCCATCCCTGGGCTCCAGAGCTGGGCGAGGTGCATTCCCTTGATGCAGCCACGCACCTGATTTTAAATCCCAAATGATCTCCTCCTCCCTCTCCTCCTCTTCCTCATTCTTCTTCAGTTTGAGGTGCTTGGAGCGATGACAGGGGTGACATCTCCTGGTTCTTCTTCCTCCTAGCCCCGCTCCCATCTTTTCTCATTTACCTTCTTACCATCATTAGGGCACAGATTTTCTGGTGTGGGAGCAGAGAGGTGAGTGAGGGACAGTGCTGAGTCTTTTGATGGATACTGAGCATCCCTTTTTGGTCTCTTTTGACTGTCATTACTGCTCTGACTGTAGCCACTGGGACCCACCCTCCTATCCCTAGGGGATGCTCTAGAGTGCATCCTCCCTCATGCAAGGGATGTGTGTGTCCTGTGCTGGGAGGGTCCCCCACTCCTTCCTTCCCTTCTCTAGCTAGTTTTCTACTTATTTGCCCTGGGTGGGGTGAGGTGACTGACTTATTTTCCTCTGGATAAATCCTGTGTGGGAAGAAAGAGGTGGCCCCTATTGTGTTGGCTGTCTTTAAAAGGAGGCATGCGTGGTTGCTTCTTACCTATGCTTTGGGCACAAGGAAAGTTCTGCCCCACATCCTGGTAGATAGAAAAGAAAGAGGTGGGGAATGTGCCTACAGGTGCATGGGAATGGCACCGGGGATGCAGGGATGGGAGAGTCACAAGTCTGTAGTGCCTCCAAGGGTCACAGGGGTGGGCAGTCCAGCTGCTTTCTCTATTTCTGCTGTGGCATTGGCAGTAAAGAACCACAATGAATGTACATAAGGGGTGAACAAGTGGGAGTGTAAAAGGACAGGTGCTGCAATTCACCTCTCCCCCAAATAACAGGTGAAAACAATAATACTTCCTCAGCTCTTCTCTGTTTTGAATTTTTATCTGACTTGAAAGCCATAAGGTAACCCATAATGACCCGTTAAGATGGTCACTTCAGTGGCAAAGGACATTGGAGAAGTTTGAGGGCTTGACTGAAGATTGCATAGCCAGGGGAGGGCAGAACTGGGCAGGTAATCTAGGTCTTCTGACTGTCCCCTGACCCCAGCCCCAGCCTGATGCACTGAACACAACGCCCCAGGTGAGAGTGGCTTCCTAAGTCTTTCTGGGGATTGTCTCTGACTATAAGCAACTGCAAGACCAGCCCAGGCTTCCATACAGTGTAGACAGCGTCCTGGATACGACTGCAGGACCTGAGAGTTTGCTCTTGGAACTGAAGTGGAGCTTAATGATGTGCCCCTATTAAAAAACTGTTGGCCTAGTGTCCACAGGTAGATGGAGGACATCTTTTTTCCTTCTTAAGAGGAAATACTGCTTTCCAGTGCTCATTCATGGGTACCAGAGAGAGTCATAAGTCATTCAGGTCTCGTCCATATAGCGGGACTCTTAGGGCTCTCCACAAGGCAATGCTTCTTGATTTGTATTTGTAATCGATGGCTACTATAATTCTGGCTCATTACTATTTCTTTTGCTTACCCAATTAATCCACATTAGTGTGACTTAATTTGGAGGAAATGGTCCTAAACTCAGATCCTACCAGAAACTCTGCCCCCAGGGTCACAGCTGGTGGGCCAGAAGGCAAGTGCTGGTCAGCCCGAGGCCCCCTCCTTCCTTACCACTGCAGGAAGACAGGGGTGGAGTCAGGGGTGAGTCGGGGGAAGGAGAACAGTGAGGGGGATGGGTCACTGAACTTGCTGATTTTTTGTTTGTTTTCCCCCTTTTTTTAAACCAGGAATTATTAGCCGGGAAAATGCAGAAGATCTTCTTGAGAACATGACTGAGGGAGCATTTCTGGTCCGGATCAGTGAGAAAATCTGGGGTTATACGCTCTCCTATCGCCTACAGAAAGGGTTCAAGCACTTTCTGGTGGATGCCTCTGGGGATTTTTATAGCTTCCTGGGAGTGGACCCCAATCGCCACGCCACGCTCACCGATCTCATTGATTTCCACAAGGTATCCCTCTTAAGGTGCTGGTTGGGGGTGAAACTGGTGGAAATGAGATGTAGGGAGAACCAGGATGTGGGCTTTCTAAGTGGTGAAGACAAGAAGCAAGTAGCCAGATCCAGAAAGTTCTTAGACTCCCAGGGACATAGAACATTGGGTAGAAGAGATCCGAGGTTTCTAGAGTAACCTCTATAACCCACTCTTCTCTCGGGCTTATCTTCTCTCCCATGCAGACATCATTGACCTTGGTCCCTAGCCCTTCTCACCTTGAGTATCTGAGTGCTCCCTACTGTCAACACTTAAGGGCTGGTTGACTCTGGCCTTCTGTCCAAGCCCACATAGTACTCTCAACTCATTGCCAGGATGTCCCTCTTGAGGACAATCTGAGCAGACCTCTGGAAGCTTTGTAGACTTAGCTGAAAGCTAGTAGGCAACCTCGTGATTCAGGTGCTTTTTTAGGAGAGGTACCATGACTTTTGTTCCAATTAAAGCTTTACTATGGGGCACTGTATGACCTTGGACAGGTCCTTGGTCTCGCTGAGCTTTTATCGTTTCTTAACTTGACCAATAGCTGCACCATTTAATACTTAGCTCAGATCCTCTGAACATCAAATGAGGGAATGCACATAAAGCTCTCTGTAGAGTGCTGGTTTTGTTTCCCAGAACTCTTTTTGTTATTTGTTCTCCTGTTGACATAGATGCTGACTTCCCAATAATAGAGAGAGAGAGAGAGAGAGAGAGAGAGAGAGAGAGAGAGAGAGAGAGAGAGAGAGAGAGAGAGAGAGAGAGAGAGA
>RJWH01000779.1:501669-554532 GCA_004363575.1 Solenodon paradoxus | reverse complement strand
GGTTCTCCAGCTACCTGAGCTCTGCAGGTATAGAAGGAATTACAGAATTACTTGCCCATCTCACTGAGCTTTTGACATAGTAAGATCTGTTGGATTTTTATTGCTTTTTGTTCATGGATGTCCCCAGGGCTCTAGGGACAGTTCTCATCTTGATCTTACAAATAAGCACATAGAAAAACACCCATTTTCACACACCAAGACACTGAATGGAGAGAACCACCAGGGAATGGGAATACCAGGATCAGGGCAGGTTTCTTGGTCTTGGGAAGAACCATCTAACAACCACAGGAAAGAGAAAGAAAGGAACTGTGTGGATATTGGTACCTTCTCTGTGACAAGCACTGGCACTATGGCTCTGTATCCATCTTCTCATTCAATCTTCACAGACCTCTGTGGGGGGCATATTATTCCATTTCACAGACCAGGAAATCCAGACCAGAGAGTTTGAGTCACATGTCTAAATTTTCATGGCTCTACTAGTGAGGTCCAGGAGGTAGGCTCCAGGCTGTGCTTCAGGGGTCCATTCCCAGGAAGCTTCAGGAAAAGCTGTGCCTTTCCCTCTATCTCATAGGGTTTACTCTCCCTGTCCAGAATGAGATGTTTTGCTCAGTGATGAGCTCCCTTTCCTTGGACGTATTCAAGCAAAGGTTAGCTGTTCGTCATTCAGAGATGTACAGACAGCTTTCGCATAGGGAGTCCAGACCAGATGTTTTCTTTATACTTCCCCAAATCTAAGGTTTGAGACTATTAATTTAGTTTCTAACATGAAAGAAAGAGCTCATCTATGCCAATGTGGAGATATCTTGGCCAGCTTTTATAAATTAAAATTTTAATTACACAATTAATTTGCATTCTAAGAAAAGTCTAATACAAGATAATGAAAGCCTTGCTCATTTGGAATCCCTGTTTCTATCCTCCACCTTGAATTATCAATTTATTACATACCTATTCAAGGATTTTCCTAGGCACTAACATAATACTCAATGTACATTCATTAGGAAATACCAAATTTTGTTATTCTTTTCACATTAGATCATCTTTTATTCACAACTCAGCAGCTTTGTTTTTTAACATGCTTACTATACTATCGAAAAGGTATATTTTAAAAACATGTTCCCTTGAATCAGGTTGCCAAGTTTCACATCCCAGGTTTATGACTGTGTGTGACTTTGGGCAACTACTCAAACTTTTGTGCCTTAGTTTCCTTCTCAGTAAAACTTAAAGAAATTTTTTTTAAAGGAAAGGTGCAGGCAGGAATGAAGGTGAGCAGTGGCCGGGAGACAAGAAGAGAGAGGAAGAAGATTTTTATTTATTTTATTTAGTTGTTCATCTTGGTTGTGCTGCTGCCATCAGCCCTGATACAAACCTGGGACCTTGGGATGTATGCGGACTGTGTCCACCCTCTACTCCACCAGGGCGTGCCAGTAAAAAGGTTTTGAATAGTAGCATTCAGCCCTTAGGGCTGCTGTGAGGTTTCTATGATATATCACTGTGTAAACAATCCACCGGCCTTTGTGCGTCATCAGGACATATTGGCTGTAACTGAAATATGTCTATGAGCTCTTTCCATGTCAGTCTCCACCTGCTCTGCATCCCCGCAAGTGCCTGTGGTATCCCATGGTCTGGATGGAGATCACAACTTGGTTAGTCATTTTCTTTTTGATGGCCACTTGTCTAACCTCCCTGTTTTCATGATCACAGACAGTGCCACAGAAACTAGCATGTCACTTTGGACACAAGTATTACAAGTGTTTCTCTAGGCTGGATCCCTCCAGCTGGAATTGCTGGATAGAAGACTATGCATATTTTAATTTGAAAAGATCTGCCAAATTACCCTCCAAAAATGTAGTGCCAATTCATGCTTCTGCCAATGTGAGGCCCACACTGCTGTAAGGGATGATCAGTCATTTTAATATTTTCTCATCAGATGGGCATGCACTGTTGGTTAGCTTGCATTTCTTTGATTATGACTAATACTGAGGATCTTTTCATATGGTTAATGGCCACTAGGATTTCTCCCATGAATTATCTGTTCCTTATCCTTTGTTCATTTTTCTACTCACACATCTCTTTCTTGTGGATGTGTCAAATTTTCCAGCTACAAAGCTGCTCTTTGGTTATGTCTATTCTACCTCTAAGTTCTTCTATGGAATTTTTTCTTTTAATTTAAAATGTCATCTTTTTCATTTCAGGGTCTATAATTGTTTTTTTTTTTTTTTTAAATATAAGCCTATGCTTGTTTCATGGATGATTTATTTTCTTATTCCATGGTGATTAATACATATCTCTGAAAGTTTCTTTGTTTTTATTTTACTAACTTGCTAATTGCTTATGAGTCAGTTCTGCTGTTGAGTTTGGCATCTTTCTTTGAGGGTTATGATCTCCTTTAAATGTGTGCATTTCCTTCATTTTGGGGCTATGGCGTGCTCTTTAAATTTTTAATCTCCTGCTTACCCATCAATGGAGTCCAGTTTCCCTATGATGGAAGGATTAGAGTTGATGGGAATAGCTGAACTTTCGAGCGCAGGTGTGTGTGAACTCTTTGGGCTTCCTACTTCCCAAGGAACTGGTGTCTCTCCTCATTTCCTCAACTGTCTGAGGCAAAGACCACTGCTTTCTAGGGTTCCCCCACTGGTTCCATTGATTTTTTTTCTTTAGTTCCTGCCTTGTATCAACTCCTCTGACAAACTCATCCTGTGTGTTCTTTAATTTTCAAGAATTTTTCAACATTTTTGCTTTGTCAATGGCCTCCTTCACTGTCCCACCCTGCATTTAGATAGATTTTTTTCTTTAAAAAATTTTTTTTAAATTAATTTTGTAGTGGTTCATCTTGGTTGTTCCCTCCATCCTGGGGTCCTTGGGATGTGAGTGAACTGTGCCGATAAAAAGTGGTGGACTTATCTGCTAGATAACCAGGACACAGCGCATTTATTTCTTGTTAAAAGCAGATTTTTTTGCCCCTGTTATTTCTAGAAAGGTGAGTGACGAGGAATAAGATCAATGTTTTTCATTGTTCTATGTTCAACCAGTCTCTTTCTGGTGGATGCTTATTTTCCTCTCCTGATTATAAGTACATTTTCCTGTCTTTCCTTTTTAGGAGGAAATCATCACTGTTTCAGGGGGAGAGTTGCTACAAGAGCCCTGCGGACAGAGGGACAGCCCACCAGACTACCATTCGTTGTTTGAGTGATTTTTCCCCTTTGCAATGGACTCCTCTGGGCACCCTTTTTCAAACTCAGTGTAAGAATTTCCCAGGTACATTCTGATGGCACTTCTGGAAGATCCATCACCACCCAGAGGAACAAGTAGATGAGTATATTTCAGGAACATGAAATATGCACATATGTGTTGGTGGTCCCTGACCTAATGCCCAGGACAGAAATTGCTAATGGCTGATGCGATGCTTTCAAGAAGAATTAGACATGACTCCAGAAAGTGAAGACTTTTTGTCATGGCTGCCCTAACCTGAGCGCCTAGAGCACATGGGTCATGTTGTAATAATCCCTAATAATCCCAGTGCCGAACTCTGAATTTGACATGTGGTGGATTATTCAATAAATGTTTGTTGAATAAATGCACTTCTTCTGAAAGTTTCCCAGCACCATTCAGTAATGATTTCTAGTATGCTATTTCATACTTGTCACTGTTTATAAAGTCATGGAGATTATAGAAGGAATACTGTAAAGGATTTATATGGAAGACATAGATGCTGGATCTTTAAAGATGTCCATTATCATCCTCATTGCTATTATCATAGCAGAGATGGCTGATACTGCCCTGCCTACCTTAATTTCCTCTTCTGCCACCCCTTCTCTCTCTTGAAAGCATGTCATGTATTCTTACAGATGTGCCGAGACCTGGAGGTGGGGGGGATTATAAATAAAAGAATGGGCACACCCTGGTTTCTCAGGCACTAGACCTATGGCTGGGGAGTAGAACATGTAAAACCCAAGGCACCAGGTAATTTCATTTTATGTGGGGCCTGCACTTTTTCTATGTCTCATATATTTGAGTCAATAGTAGATATCTGATAATGCCTTTGCTTTAGAACTTGGCCCTCTTTGTGCTCTCTAGAATTTAGCTCTCTTTATGCAGTTTACTCAAATGATTGCCTTCATCCTCATAGTCCTTTTGCTTTTTGTTCTAATGTCCACTTAATCTGAGTAAATTCTTCATGGTGAGAAGCCTCTCCTAGTAACACCTCATTAACCATCAGGTATCTGTTTATATTCATGTTCTGCACTTATGGACATGTGCATGCAGACAGCACGTTGTGATGGGATTATTACAGGCTCAAGACATAAGCTGACTGGGGTCGAACCCCCCACTCTGGAACTTACTAGTGTAATAACGCTGGCAGCATTGAACTTGGTGAGAAAAAAGGGAGGAACTCTGTGGAGTTCATGAACTGGTTTACTGTATTTTGAAAGTTGAGCCAAACATCTCTCGTGTTCTGCTTCACCTCTTGTCTTACCTGTTCCTCAGCTCCGTGGTCACTCGATTTACCCAAGTACCACCACTGTAACCACTTCGCATGAGCTGCTGTCTTCCCTGCTGTGTTGATCAGTTTCCTGTAAGCATATGCCAGTGGGCCCTTGTATTTGCTAAGGGCTGCACAGTCTCTTTTGCTGCCGAGGTGTAAGATTTCATGTAACCATGAAGAGCTGGGAGACAGAGCCTGGTAGCTCTATTTGTCGCCTCTCCTTGTCTGGGAGAGGCAGTTCTTCAGGTTGGCTCTTCGAAGACAGTCCTGCAAGGTGGAGTAGCTAGACATGAAGAAGCCAGCCCAAGGGCCAGACAATTCCATGTCCTTCTGTTTGCTCTTTGTCCTTCTCTACCTCACTCCCCTTTCTTGTTCACCCTCTTCCCTGGGTTTGCATTTTGGAATAAAGCAGCAACATCTAAGCATTTACCATGGACTCTGACTTTTGGGGAAGCCAGGGTAAGGACCTATCACATGAATATGTTCAGTAATACTAATTTTGCAGCCCGACTCCATGACTTCCCTCTCATTTGCCTATCTCACAGGGCTCCTGCATGGGTAAAATAAAGTGAAAGAGGAAACCTGCTTTCTGAATGCTAAAGTGCTTTAAAAACACAACCAGTTATTTTAATATTTTCGAAACATTTTATTTTCATTTAGTTGTTCACAATTGTGGTCTCCTTCAGTCCTGGGTCTTGAACCTGGGACCTTGGGATGTGTGGGACTGCTCCCCAGGTGTACTAGACGGTTAGGCTACCAAGGCATATTCACAGCAATTATTCTTAAAGTTACCTTTCTGTTAGACTCACAGGAACTGGATTTAAGTGTTAATTGTGCTACTTACCAACTATGTGGCTTTGTTCAAGTTGTTGAACCTCATGAAAACTTGGTATAACTGAGAAGAGAATTTCTGTATGGCATCACTAGGTTTTTGGGCAGGTCAGTTAAATGACGAATAGGAAAGCTTTGTTCAAATGAAGGGTCTTGCTAATGACAAGCACAGTAGTACCCATAAATATTTCATGCTTGGCAGTGATGTGGCAGGGGAGATATGATGCGATGGTTTTCGAGGTGTTAGAAGAAACTGAAAACGGAAAAACCTCTTGTTCCAAATTGGTTTGAAAAACCTGAGTCCCGGGGCTGTTGTTCCTGTCACCCCTAATTAATATGTGAGCTACAACAGCTGAGTTTTCCATGCCTAACACATTTATTTCATTTTATTTGGGGCCTGCACTTTTCCCATGTCTCATATATTTTAGGTTTTACCTGACCTTAAAATAAATTCCTTGTAAGTTGTCCCGCAAATGAAATTACTGTCTGGAAAACTGCAATTTCATCTGGAGAGTTTTATTATGCTAATAAATGTCAGGATTCTTAAATAAAGGAATTGCCCCCCCCCCTTTTTTTTTCCTGAGTCCTACAAATATAATGAAAAACAGTCAGTCAGCTACAAGACTCAGCAGAGGGAAAATTTATAATCTCTGACAAGAAAAGAAGTTGCAAAAAAACACTATGCAGCTTAATAGAAGTTAACTTTCAAAGCGGGAAAGAAAAGGTAACTTGGAGTGCAGATTCAGGGAGCTCCCTGTGCGGAGTTGCAGAGCTGTGCATTTGGAGAGTTGGGGAATGTTAATGGACATGGACTGTAAGAGCCCCGAGGGACACATGGACATGAAGACTTGGACTCTGGGGGAGTGTCTCCCTTTTGTACTTGAACCCTGCATTATCCTTAGGACTAAACTTGGAGGCAGATGTTTGCAGCGTCATGAATGAAACTAGAGCAGATTATGCTGCTTGAAATACATCAGGAGGAGAAAGAAAAGTACTGAATGATCTTACTCATATGTGGACTATAAAGAAACAAAACATAACAAAATAAAATAATCTTTGGACACTGACAACAGAATTGTGGGGTCGGGTAGAGGGTGGGAGCAAGGGATACTGGGGGTTTCAATGGACAGTGGTGAAGGGCTATTGGAAAGTTCATGGATAGTGGATGTGGTCTGTTATATTTTTAGTGAAGAGTGGACCTGCACATTTAAAACTTGTGTTATGAGTCACTGTTACCTCAATTAAAAAAAATTTTTTTTTGATAAATTTCAACCAGAAAGGACTTTGCTTTGTGACCTTAGATAGGTTTCTCCAAATCCTGGCTCCTAGTTTGTTATGTGAAATAAGATCAGCAATGCCTGTCTCAGAAGGTGGATGTGAAAATAACAGTGTGAGGTTTTATAATAGTAATGGTCAATATATTTTTTTCTTATTTCTTTAATTTTAAAGGAAGGAAGCAGGCAGGAACAAAGGCGAGTAGACAGGTAGGCAGGGAGAGAGAGGAGGAAGAAGCATTGTTTATTTATTTAATTGTTCATTTTTGTTGTTCCCCCAGCCCAGGTCAGATCAAGAACCTGGGTCCTTGGGCTTTATGTGGACTATGCTGCTGCAGCCACAGACTTAGCAACTGAGTCACCAGGATGTGCCCCAAATCTTATTCTGGACACTGTGTATGTGTGTGTTTATTTCTTACAGCCATGCTGAGGGAGACAACGCTATCATCTCCATCTTGGGCATGGGGAGACTGAGGCACAGAGAGGTTCAGAACACTCACAAGGTCATTTCTCTGGGAAGTGATAGGATGGCACAGGGATTAGCCACTGTAGCTTCTGAGTCTGCTTAGATCTTAAACCCAGCTTCTCAAACTGGGATGTGCAAACCAAACTCCAGCTGGCATTCTTACATGCAGGTTATCTGGGGTGGAGCTTGAGGGTCTGTGATTTCCATGTGCTCCTGGGGTCTCTGAGGCTGCTGGGCTTTGAGCCACAATTTTAGAATCAAGTCTTGAGAGGAGGGATCAGCAAGTGATAGCCAGGGGCCAAATTCGGTCACTGCCTGAGTGAGTACAGCTTGAGAGCCAACAACGCTTTTACATTTGCAAACGTTTGGAAAAAAATGAAAAGAAGAAGAATATTTTATAGCCTGTAAAATTATGTTAAATTAAAATTTCCATGTTCATAAATAAAGTTTTATGGGAAGATATACTAACTAGCTTACATATTGCCTGGCTGTGTGTGGTTTACAAAGCCTAAGAGTGTGAGTTTATCTGCCCTTTTACAGAAAAAGTTTACTGCCTCCCCTCCTGCTTTAAATGCTGGTGCATGAGTTAGGACTTATGCCTCTTAAGAAAGGTTCTAACACCATATACTTCCAAGGAACCTATGTAAATGTGCTTTTTTTAAAAAAAAAAAATTGTGTTTCCATTTTAAATTCTAATCTGATCTCATTTCTAGTAACCAAAAAAGAGGTTCATTTGTCTAAGGATTTTCACAAAAATGTAAGCAAGCATTAACACAGATAGATATTCTAGATGGGAATGGAATCATTGACTTTCTAGAATTTATCTCCTACACCTATTTTGCCCTACAGACTAAGTTCGTGGTGGTCAGGCAATGCCATGTTTATTTGAATGTTTTTATTGTACTTTTTCAACAGTCAATGCTGTGAAATAGCATTTGTTAAGAGATTAGGGACAAATGGACTATGCAGATTCAAAGCCCTGCTTTTACCTTTAGAGGAGGAACCTTACAGGCAAAAGCCCCCACTAGATCATTTTAGAAACTTTGGACTGGAATCCCTAACCTACTCTTGCCGGTTGTCAAGAGGAACAAACAAACAAACCAATGAGATTGAAAAGTCAAAGACAGTTTTGCTAGTAACTAGTCTGAATGGGGGAACCTAGAATCAAAATTAACATCTTATCTTGGAAAACTGTCCCATGACTGGTGAAACAGATAAACCACATGCCATAGTGTCAGAGCATCTGTCCAAGCTCAAACTCTTAGCTCGTTTATCAGACCTGTGTGCTTTATTTCATTTATTTTCTTATTTTCTTTTCGTAAGTCAACTGTATATAACACATTAAGCTCGCTACCAACAGTCCACTTCTCTCCTCCACCACATCATAAAATTGCCCCTTTTTACCCAGTTTGCCTACCTCCTCTCCCTTCTGTTCACTGTGAATTTGATTTTGTAGACAGTAAGCCTTTTTTTGTTTTACTGGTTTATTTGTTTGGTTTCTCAGGCCTGTGTATTTTAGACAGGACAGCAGAGAAACTGACCTAACTGTAACTCCATGTGACTCTTTTTTATTGTGGTTTTATATATATTTATAATTTATATATGTATAAAGTTGTATATATGTATGCGTATATAGATAACTAAAATTCACCATTTTCATCACTTTCAAGTACATAATTCAGTGATATTAAGTACATTCAGCTTGCGCAGCCATCACTGCCATCCGTCCATCCGTCCACAGGACTCCTCATCTTGTGAAACTGAATCTCTGTTGCTGCTAAACAATAATTCTCCCCTTGCTCCTCTCCAGCCCCTGACAACTGCTGTTCTGCTTTCCCCCCATATTAATGTGATGATTCCAGGCACCTCAGAGAAGTGGAATCATAGAGTGTTTGTCTTTTTGTCACTAGCTTATTCCACTTAGTATAATTTCTTCAAAGCTCATCTGTGCTGTAGCGCGCTTTGCAATTGTTGAAAGGCTGAATAGTACTCCATTGTCTATGCCACATTTTGTTGGTCCATCTATCTCTGAACACATTTAGGTTGCTTCTACCTGCTGGCTCTTGGGAATATGTTGCTCTGAGTGTGGTGTATGTCTGTGTGGCTCTCCTGTTCTCAAGGGCCCCCGGCGCTCTAGCAGCTCCCCAGTTTAAAGATTCTGATCGGTCCTGTCAAGCCCATTCTGTGGTCAGCTTCCGCTCCCTCACCAATAGGTAACCTTTCTAACTCCCATAATTCCTCTGGTAAATGCTGTCCCTTGCTGTGGAAGTCTAATAACTTTCGTAACATGTCTGTACTGGGTAGGCTTTCCCTGGTGGACTTTAAAAGATGGCGTCTGCAAAGCGTGGGGTCCATGATACACACGTAACAAGAGCTGCATGTCTTCGCTCCATTGACCTCACCAAGGGTATCTGTGTGAGTTCCTGCTGTGAGGCGTTTTCTGTGTCCCGTGATATCATGATCTCAGAGGAGTTACTCACAGACTTGCTGGGCAAGTCCCCCAGGAAACTGTGTAGGATACTGAGTTTCAGAGCAGGAGCAAGACTCAAAAAAAAAAAACCCCTACTGGTTGTACCAGTAGGGAAATTTCTTACCTGGGGGGCACCCACAGTCAAAGGCCTGGTTCCTGGATGGAAGCAGAAGGAGGGCAGACCTAGGGAGCATTGGTGCTGTGCAGATGAGTTGGCCTGCAGAGCTCGTCCATGGTGGAATGGAAACTCATTCACTCGGGCTTCTATGGGCTTCTCTGGGCTTCTCCATTACAGACACTCTGCCAGCTTCCCCGGCAAGAGAGGCCATGGAGTACACAGGCAGAGTCATTTGGGGTGGGGGTGGTACATCATTAATACACATCTGAATGTAAATGGCAGAAAAAGATGGAAGAGACTTTCAGGAAGAAGATACAATCGGCATTAACAAAGGTATGGAAGCATGAATGTGTGTGTGTCTGTCTCTCTGCCTATTCAAGGGTAGAAAGCCTTAAATATAATTCACAAGGGTCATTTAGAACAAAACATGGATGGGCTGATATGTGTGTATGTGTATAAATGTAGACACAAGCTTAATATTTGCACAACTAAATTCATCTAAAGGGACATATTCTGCCCAGATTCTTAGCCATCATCCAAGTGTCTTATCCACTTCTATAAGCCTCTGAGCCAGCAGCAGTTTATACCAATAACCTGGGTGTTGATCAAAGTATCAACCTTGACTTTCCATACTTGGTTATCTTCCCAGATATCCTCCTTATATGTCTTCTAACTCCTTTAATCAATATTACACATGGCTGACTCCCTTTTACTTCCCTTGGCTGGTGCACCTCTGGTTATTTTCCCTTTTATTCTCACATCTTCATGGGTTTTTACATTTGGCTTGCTCTGATTGGCTGCAATTATTGTCTTTGTTTTGCATTCTTTAATCATGCTTTCTCTTTGGGGCAGCTTCTGGACAATTTGATGGTGGCACTTGTATGCTTCACAGCCTTGCATTTGTACTGGTAATTGGCCGTTGAGCATTACCACAGAAAGATTTTTGGGATAATTAAGCTTCTCCTTTCATTTCCATTTTCTAAGGACTTAGGAAAAGTAAGAAACACTGTGACTTATAAACAAACAAAATCCAACAGAATAACCAAAATATGACGCTGAAATACAAAAATTAACATTCTGAGAATGAACTAAATTCCTAAATACATCTGTGAGCTAGTAACCCAGAGCCTGACTCTACCACATTGTTTGAGGAACAGATCAGACACCGCCCCAAGTTTGTCAAACAAAATATTGTTCTCATTAGCAGCTGAGCAATGTGTTCAAGAGGCATGGAATCCCTGGACAAATGGGCCATTGGAAAATTAATTAATGACACCCTGCATGAGAAACATTCTTAACCTTAAAGAGCAGACACTAACTCATAGCTGAAACAGAAACGCAAAATCATTTTAGGAACAACTTAACTTTTTATTACTTAGTACATACCAAGGGAGGAATTCTGTGAGTTAAAAGCACTTACCTGACACGTCTATAAAACAGTGAAGCCCAGGCTAGTAAGTATGGCGCACAGAGCCAGTAAAGAGAAAATGTCAGTATTCACAAT
Source organism: Solenodon paradoxus (assembly GCA_004363575.1). NCBI lineage: Eukaryota > Metazoa > Chordata > Mammalia > Eulipotyphla > Solenodontidae > Solenodon > Solenodon paradoxus. Next base: position 543,386 of record RJWH01000779.1, on the reverse strand, counting down.
AGAGATTTATGTTCTCAATTAAGCAACTCAATGATTGGTTTAAGGGAGGCACCATTTCTCCAAACAAATTTAAAAGCCCCTGAACACTACTTTTTAACCGATTTACTCAAAAGTACAATGGGAACTCAAAAAGGAGAAAAAGCTGGAGATGTATTTCATAGGTTCTTATAAGCTTTTTCTCTTGTCTCAATTTCTTACTTTTTCAAATGGAATCATTTTTCTGTCCCATTGAATATGTAATTTGTCTTTTTCCACAGACACCTGAGAATGGCCAGGGCAAGAAGATCTCTGGGTTATTAGTGTCTATATTAGTTAGGCCCCTAACAGGAAAGAGGAGGGAACCTCACAAAAGAGTAATTTGATGAGATTTAAAAGGCTGGGGCGGAGGGTCATCACAATGGAAGCTTGTGGCTTAGCAGCATCTCAGCCTTAACACCCCAGACCCTAATGACAAAGGGAAGGAGAAGTTTCAGAAGAGAAAGGAGCTATATGTTGGCCATTTTGAGAGGATGTGTGGAGACCTTGTGGGAGGCAGCCAGGTCAGTAGCTAAATACCTCCACCTCACCCTCCTCCCTCTCTAACCCTCGCCTTTCCCACCTAACCTGAGGCACCGGGCAGTATGGCAGTGTCACGGAACCCTGGGTTGATAGGCCACCTCACCCTTTACCCTCTAATCTCTGCTGGGTGCCCCTTTGACTGAACCAGTCTAAAGCCAGAGGGTCTGGGACTCTGGGCAGCTTCACTGGTCTGCCTCCCAGGGCGGAGGGGGCCAAAAGCGAACGTGGTAACTCACGTTCAGAGGTGGTATCCCAGTGTTTCTTGCCAACCTGAGACCTCTCGCATGTTCAGAGAGAGTGTTTCTGCTCTCCTGTTCCAGTCACCCAAGTCACATTTCCAGGTCTTCCCATAAAGTCTGTTAATGGGCCTTTTTATCTCGCACTGGAGGAAGGAGCCACACCTCATTACCCAACCTCCAGCTTTCAAAATTTGCTGTGGTGTCTGTTGATGGTGTTACCAATCATGAGGTAACCCTTACCCTTCCCACCTCACCCGAGGCACTGGGCAGTATGGCAGTGTCTCCGAATCCTGGGTAGACAGGCCACCTCCTTCTTTGCTCTCTACCTTCTGATATCAATTTGGGGTGTGTCAATTTGGACCAATTTTCCAGTATTTCAATTAGTTTCATTTTTAAAAATGAATCTATTCTGTGTACAATTCCGTCCCCTGTGACCAGATGTATAGTCTCAAATTAAAATTTATTCTGTTTCTTCCAAATTTGTTTTTCTTTCTTTTTTTTTAAGGAAAGGTACAGGCAGGAATGAAGTTGAGTAGGCATGTAGGCAGGAAGAGAGAGGAGGAAGAAACATGTTTGTTTTATTTTTATTTAGTTGTTCACACTCGTTGCTTCATCCTGGGCCCAGGACTCGAACTCAGGGGTGTTTGGCCCTGTGTCCTTTGGAAGCGATGAACCAATTCCTGCTCCACTAGGTATGCCTCTTCCATCTTTCTTAACTCTCCTCACAGAGTAGCTTCTTTCCTTGTTGAATCTCCAAAGACAAAGTGTCAAAATGAGCTCTTTGAGATTTATCAGAAAAAGACACAGTTGGAGTCAGCTCACTCCGAGTGTCCCTAGAGGTCCTTCACCTGAACTGGTGACTTCCTTTCTGCTGGCATCCACCCCGGGCTGGGCAGGCAGGGCTCTGTGGCAGGAACAGCACATGAGCTGTTATTTTTCTAATAACTGAACCCAGTTTTATATCAAATTCTCATTCTGCCAAATAAAATTGTTATTGCAGGTTAAAGTCAGTCAATTCATAACCCCCTCTACCACCCAGAGTGGATTTATGTACAGTATTGGGGGATTTGTATTTTTCCCGGTATGTGTTGGGCTGGCTAGGGTTCTGCCTTTCAGGAGGAGTCTCCTAGACAGCTGGTACATGAAGACCTGTCTTATCTTGGGGTCTGTCCTGTTGAGCTCTGGCAGAAGTCCTCATCTAGTTCCCAGTCATAAGATTCACACTGCACCTGCTGCTAGGCTGGCTTCAAAGTGCTTTCAGGTCTGTGCTCTCTTAAAGCTGCATAGGAAAAGGTTTGCCTGCTTTCTGAGCACCCTGTAAAGATGACTGGGAACTCTGTGACACCACCTGGGGTCATCCTTCAGGTGCCTTCACGTAGCATATGTGTGTGTGTGTGTGTGTGTGTGTGTGTGTGTGTGTGTGTGTGTCCAGATAGCTCTCTCTATTTATAATTATATATATATATATAAAATTAGTTTACATGATTATGGAGTCTGGCAAGTTCAAAATTTGCAGGTTAGGCTATCAGAATGGAGACTTAGGAAGGCACCAATGTTGTAGATCAAGTTCAAAGACTTTCTCCTGTAGAATTTCTTCTTGCTTGTGGGGAGGTCAGTCTTTGTTCTACTTAGGCCTTCAACTGATTGGATGAGGCCCACCCATGTTATGGAGCACAACCTGCTTCATTCAGAGTCCACCTATTTAAATGCTAATCTCATTTAAGTGCACAGTCACACTGCTTTTTCTGGTGACTTGGAAGCTAAGTCCATGGCCTCCAGCCAGCATAGTTCACGTACATCCCAACGACCTGGGCTCACAACTCAGGACCAGGCTGGGGGGATCGGGAATAAGCAAGATGAACACGTAAATGAAATAAATAAATGGTTCTTCTTCCACTCCCTTCCTGCCTGCCTGCCTACTTGTCTACTTTCCTATTTGCACCTTTCCTTAAAAAAAAAAAGTATCATCACAGATCCAAAGTAATATTTGATCACCTATCTGGGTACAGCCGCATCTGTTGGGGGGAGCAATTTGAATATAAAGTTAACCTTCGCAGTGGCCGTTAGCTCCACAGGCCACTGGTAGTGTTAAGCACAGACCTGCTGCTGACAGGACCTAGGCTCCGGATGCACCTTGCTCAGTGGTCCTCTCTTGGTGGTCTGGATGTTCCTGGGCTGACCATCCATGCCGTAGCGGTAGCAGAACCCAGATCTCTCTACCATCCCAAATTAGCCTTTGCTAAATCACTCAACTCTGCTTCTTCATCCTAAAGTAGGAGAGGAAATTTGCTCCCGGGCTCTGCTCTTTCTCTGAAGTTGACCAATTCAAAGTCACAGGATTAAAAATAGCACTCTCTCCAGAGTCAGCCTGGATGAATTCTTCTGGGGACTCGCCCGTGAAAGCACATCCATCAGGGCCTTACAAGCTTGTCCAGGCCTGCCTTGCACTTACTTCCTCGCAGGGGAAGAGAAGTGAGCTGCCAGAGCCACTCGCCCATATCCTTTGGGTATTTTATGTGACTTCTGAAAGCCATCCGCATTAGTTCAGCTTCTGTCCTCTTCCCAGGGGGATGGGAAGTTGTAAGGCCAGCTGTGCCTGAGAACTCCTAACACTTGTTCACCTTCTAAAGACAAGTGTTCACTTCACCCTGGATCCTCTTTTTTTTTTTTTAAGGAGAAGTGCAGGTGGGAATGAAGGCAAGGAGGCAGGCAGGCAGAGAGAGAGAGCAAGAAGCATTTTGTTTTATTTTTATTTAGTTGTTCACACTGGTTTGTTCCTCCAGACCTCATGACCTAACCACTACGTCACCAGGGCATGCCCTGGATCTTTTCTGACACCAGATACCCTCTGACCTTGGGAACCCCATGGATGTATTCCTTTGACAGAGACTGTTGCCAGGCCAGGACTCTCAAGAGAATGAAGAGAAGAGAGTGCAGGCTGAATTCCCTGCGCTGTGCCACTTGGCTCCCATTGGAGTCTCCATCATCCTTGTGGCTGCATTTTGCACACTGGAAGCAACATGCTTTTTTCTAGAGCGCAAGTACTCACTTCTGCCGCATTTTCTGCCTGCTCTGCTCTTGCCCTTTGTTGGGTGCTGGGAGCGTAGAGATGAATCAGGAATTTTGAGGTGGCTCCCAGTCTAGGGGGGATCCTGGAGCGGACAGTGTTGGGACTATTTTCATCTGTAGAACCTCATTTTGACATTGCTGCTATCAATGTCATGTTTCCATTACCAGCCACTTGCCATTCTTCTTGGATGACTGTTCTAGGGTAACTGGGGTCACTTTGCAAGGATGAGCCTTGGAGTTTGCATTTCCCCCTCAGTCACCCACCCTGGCTGCCAGTAGTCGGTGCCTGCTGGGCATGGTGTGTGGGAGCCCAGTCCAGGGTTGGGACAATTCTGAGGTTTACCCTTCTGAGTTCCCCTGGGGTCAGGTCAGCCTGAAGCTGTCCTCGGCTCCCTTTTGTCTGAGAGTGCCTCCTTGTACAACGTCCTCTTCTTCCTGTCACGCTTCTCCTGTCTCTCACGTTTTGTTCTTGAAAGGTTTCCTTTATCAATCACTTGCATGTGATTCTTCCTTTCCAGGCCTGCTGTTGGAGAGCTTGTCTGAAAGCAATCATAGAAACCTAGTCAGAAAACCATCAAACCATATGACTAAGAGCATAGTTCAGGGACTGTGTGTGCGCGCATGTGTGACACACACAGAGAAAAGTGTGCCAGGGAGCTTCTGGCACCACACGATACTCTTGTGAATGTGTAGTATTTGTTATTTTTCTGGCTTCTGGCATCTGAGCCCCTTGCCTGAGTGGGTCTGGCTGGAAAGCCAACTCTGTCTCACCGCAGAAGTCGAACAGTCCAATTTTCCCATTCTCAACCCTGCTGAAAAGGAAAGCAAAGTCCCCCTCATTTGTCCAACAGGACAGATGTGTCAGGGACTTGGCGTTTCAGCTGCTGAGTCTCATTTCCGGGACAGTTGATGGCAGCAGGCAGTGTGGGATGAGATGAGCCAGCAGGGCTGATGGCATTGGTGGCGTGCGGCCACGACTCCCGATGGTTGGTGATGGGGCCGAGGGGTGGTCTGGACTGTTTCGTGCTCCATTCTTGGCTGCGGTTCTGCCTGTTTCTCTCCTTTCCCATCCGCCTGCCCAGCTGCTTTCTCCATCCTTCCTGGGGAAGCCGTGAGCCCCCTGATAGCTTCTGATGTCTTACAGTGTAAGTCACCTGATTTTCTCTCGCAGCCAGCAGCGCACGCTGTCCCTGAGTTAGAAGTTTGGGGAGAATGGAGGGAAAGGGCAGGGGAGGAGCATGCGAACAGTCCTGGAGGTGTAAAAGCCACAGGATCTGGGGAGTCAGGGGGCTTTGGTGTTGCTGGGATGGAGTCAGGAAGCTGGAGATGCCGACGAGAAGGATCTTATGGTCTCTGCTCTCCAGACGGGACTTCAGTTGTTTTGTCACTCTGCTTCAGAATGTTCCCCAGATGGGATGATGGGCCTTCAACACTTAGTGATATAAACTCTTTGACCATAAAATAAATTGCAGTATATTTTATTTATGAATGAACATTTCTGTAACATCTGCTGCTGCTAACTTCCTGGGTCCTTGGTTCCAGAACTATCTGTGGAGAAATGGTCTGATTTATCTTATATTCCAAACCTTTTTACACAAAAGGAGCCAAGACAAGGAAGGTGACCCTTTTCAAAGCACTTCACATGTCTACTTTGGATGCATTATTTTCCCCATCTTATTTACAGACGAGGAAATTGAGGCTCAGATAACTTAACAGGTTTGTTGAGGTGGCTTGTGACAGAGTATGGATGCCAGAATGTGACCCCAGGCCTTCTAGCTCCTCAGCATCAAGTCTCCCTGTGCGTTCTCTGAAGATTTTATCTGCAGGTCACGTTCCAGTGTCTGTCTACAGCACATGTGAAATACGACTCACCTCCAGTGTGGCGATGAGGCATCAATCTTACTTCTTCTGTGTCTTTCCCGTTTGGATGTGAGAGAAGATGTGCATTCATCAGGGACGCAATGTAAGGATTCAACTCTAATGGTCCCAAAGCCTCAGGGTTCTCAGTTATATGTGGATCTAACCTTGGCTGTGAGGGGCTAATAAATGAAACTATGACGTCCGTAAGTTTGAGATGCTATGATTTACATGTTTGTGTAAATAAAAGCCTTTTACTAGTATCCCTGAGCAGTGAGTCCTTGAGATCATGAAACTATTGGGAAAAAATTCATTTATAGTTGCCGTTTACTGAAGGTCCACTGAATGCTGGGTACTACCTTAGACACTTAAATAGCACATAGCGTCTATACAGTCTACCCAAAATGCAGCGAGGTAGGTGTGGGCTTATGCATTTCACTGTCATGGAATCCATGCCAAAGTTCAGGATGGGTAATTCTGTGGTCTGAGATAACCCAGCTAGTAAGTGGAAAAACTGGGGTTCAGACTACTCTGACTCTAGTCCATGCACCTACATCTAGAATTTTGCAACTCGAAGTGTGCTATTTGAATCAACAGCATCAGCCTCTCCTGGGAGTTTATTAGTAACTCAGGATCCAGGGCTCTACTCTAGACCCAGATAATCAAAATTTGCATCTTAACTAAATCCCCAGGTGATGTCTGACATTAAACTTGAAGACACTGCTTTGGTTTCATCTTCATAGGATGTTGTGGATGGAATCTGATTGTCATATTCGCAATTGAGCAAGAAGAACAAAGTCTCTAGGAACATTTCCTGTCTCTCAATGTGGAGAATTGTTTAATTTTAGCCCCAGAGTTTATGTGCAGGTTTTCAACCACCGGAGACAGGGCTAGAATCTGCGAAAGGGAGGGCGGCAGAGCTGTGATATTTTGTTTGGCCAGCAGGGGGCACCTGAAGCTTCAGCCAAGGCTCCTCTAACAGCTGGGAGAGGGCTGGGAAACTCAGACCCTGGAGAGATGGAGGTTGCAATGCATAGACAAGTTATGCAAAGGTGAGAAAACCTTGTTCTCGTGTGGCTCCGGGCGGAGGACTTGGTTTTGTAGTGCTGTGGGGCAGAGATGGAGGAGGCTTTTGTCTGTGTGTTTGTTTCCAAGTGATGGGACTTACTTTCCCTGCCAAAGCTTATGTGTCTCTGCAGCCTGCAAGCCTGCACACGGGGGGCAGAAGTCGTGGAAAAAGAGGCAGAGGGCTGCTTCTAATTCTGCCTTTACCATGAACTCACAGTGTGATTTTGGGCCTTGAGTCCTTTGCTTGGCCTTAGTTGTCTCATTTATTTGAGTAATAAGGTGCCAAGAGTGCTTCAGAGGTCTTTTCAAGCTATAACACTCCATGAAGTCATCATTAAAGAGCCCTTTGAGAACACTCTCCATTTAAAAGAATTTTTTCTTAAATCAAACTTTGTAAAGCTAATTATTACTCCTTAATTCGTCTGTTTTATGACTTCTGCTTTTTTTTCCTACCTAAATTTTTTTAGGTTACAAAACTGAGTATCTAAAATATGAAAAGAAGTCATAACAAAACACAAGTTTAAATATGTTGCCAAATATCACAAAAATCCTCCAATTAAAGCAGATAGCATAATATTTTTGCTAAACAACTTCCTAACACACCTCTATAGTACTTTCATCTTCCTATGATATTTTGGTTTTGTGCTTTGATCATCTGTCCATTTACTTACCATTTTGTAACATTTTTTTGTACAAAGAATTAAAAAGATGAGCTATCATTTTCTCTAACAGTTGATCAAAATTTGTTTTATTCTTGGTATGTGGAATGTATGAGACTCCAGTCACAATATACTCACTGCTTGGAGAAGAACTGTGGGACTGTGGTCTTTAAACAGGAAGTCGGAAAATAATCCTGTTTCATCCAAGTCCCATCAACACAGGGAAAAAATATGGTGTATTTATAAATGTATACACTGTATTCTTGAATATATTCTTGAGAGGAGCAAACTTCCATTTTGTCTAGATGTCAATGAGAGTTAAAGCTTCCACCATCAATTGCATATATTCATTTGATGATTTGAAGACTTTTTTACAGACTGATTTCTGATTCAGTACACTTTACACCTTGTTTCTCCTCCATTTCCCATTTACTTCCGCTGCCAGGCAGTGAGTCATGTTCTTGGGGGGCAATGGAACTGGGGGTCCTGTACCTTCATGAGAGGATGTCAGATGAGTCTGCTTGGAGGGTGTCCCTGGTGGCCATTCCTACTCACTGTGGACAAAATCTGGGCGAAGAGTCCATCCTTGTTGCTGAAGCATTTTCACTTGCGGGGCATCATGCAGGTCATGACTCTGATTCTCAGGGAGGATTTTGGTGGAGGGTGGCAACTGGAAAAGCTTCTTTTTCTGCTTTAAGTTTCTTCCCCTCTTTGAGCTGGTGCAAACCTCAGTGTTATTTCCCTCCTATTTGAAGTGCCCTTTCTTCTCATTCACAATTTTTCTTACCACCTTGCCCAAATTTAAAACTATGAATAAGTTTGGAATCTTACTTACCCCTTTCATTTCAAACCACATATTGAAGGATTAGTATAAAAAGGAAGCTAATGTTTTGGTTTTTCTGTTTATCTAGAGAACACTTCTCAGATAGGACTCCCTTCTCACCTGTGCTGGTGATTTTCTGCTTTAGTTAAAAGGATGCAATGAGTCAAATTCCTCATAAGGATGCAATGAGTCAAATTTCGAATGAAGGTGATACTACAGGAAAAAGGACTTTCTTAAAGACATGACATGAAGAAAAATTCACATTGGGAAGTAACTTTTAGATGAAAAGAAAATGAGAGACAGATTAAATGCTTTGTGTGAACACTGGACTCCAATTTGAATAAATTGCCTGTAAATAAGGCATCATGGAACACATATGGACATGTGAACATGATCTGAAAATTAGCTGATGCTAAGGAACTTTTGTTAGTTTGGTTAAGTGGGATATGGTGATAATTTAGACGATGACTCAGTAAATAGTCATGCCCCTGCTACTTATGTACCTCAACTATAGGAGATAAGCAGCGGAGAAAGATAAACAGCAAGATGTAAAATCTCCAGAGAGAATGTGACAAGGGCCTCAGTCAAAGGGGTGGCGATAGGGTTAGCATGAGTTAGCATGAGGGGATGGACCACAGAACCATTGTTCTCATTCCATTTCTCCCATTGTTTCCTTTTCACAGTTATGCTTTTTCTTGGCCTTTCCCTTCTCTACATTCTTTCCTACTTTCAGTCTGGTCCTCCCAGAAACTCTTCCCACCATAGGACACACTGGTGGCCCTTTCTGAAAGTCCATTGCCCACCCACCAGATTTACAGATATTTGTGTGAAGGGTAACTCTTGGTTATCCGCCCTTCTCTCCAGTTGGGCCTGGGCTCTTTGGAGCAGGGCTAGGCTGGTACTGGTGGTGCTGTGCGCTTCTCCTTCATGTTCAGAAAAGGTTTGCTGGTTGAAAACTACACCAGGCAAAGATGATCTATCCTGCAAAATGAATTTGCATAGAGATGGGGTGGGCCTAGCAGTTTGAGAACACCAGCTGAAACTCCGCAGACCTCACGGGAGATGAATGATGTGGCTTTCTTTCCTTAGGTCCCACCCCTGATCATGGCATATTGGAGATGCTCTCCTAATGACGAAGCAGGACTCCTGGCAGAGAAGATACTTCATAGTTGTAATTCTCAACCCATGTCATATGCTAGAATCACCAGGGGGACTTCGAAGTCAATGCTCATGCACAGCCCTTCCCACCCCTTACAGACTAATTAAAATAAAATCTCTGAGAAAGGGTGAGATTCCACACTCCTCTGTCCCTTACTCCCCCTTAGCATCTTACTTTAAAAATCCATACAAATGATGCCAACTGCAGCTGAGGCTGAGAAGCACTGGGCTGTGGAAATCCTTGCCCCACTACAGAGCTGGGATTTAATGGAGTCATTTACAAAACTGCCAGCTGTTCCTTGTTGGCTGTGCCAACAGAGAGAACAAGAATATAGTTTTTTATTTCTATAAAATACAGTCCGTAGTCCCAACAGTAAACAAGGAAAGGTTCTTAAAGCCATATGCTTCAGGAGAAAATTGGGGTCTGGGCTTAGCTGTCAAGAGGAGAAATTCAGAGAGATAGGATAGAGGCCTCCTTACAGAAGAAAAAGGGGTTTAGCAATCATTTCAGTTGCTTTTAAAATCCCTGTTTGGGGAAACAGGCTGGAGCAGGGGGTGGGGAGAACCCCAGGCAAGAGGGTGGGAGGAAGGGGAGCTGGAGGACTGCTGTCCCCTTGAATTTTAGAGTCAAAGGAGGGACTGGGATCTCCTACAGCCTGGAGCCTGAGGTCCTCACCCACCCCCTCCCTCCACCATGGGGCTAAGGAGTCCCTCTCCCTGGGGACCCTGCTGAAGGCCTCTGGGCCTCATCATCCCTTACCTCGAGGACAGGATCTGTGAACGTGTCTGGAAGCCATCAGGACAGTGTGGGTGACTGAGGGTGCAGGTAAAAAGAGCAATGCAGCAGCTTGGTGTCCCTCCTCTTGGGATCACTAGCAGAGATCTCCCTCCCTCTTAGCACTTTGCTACCCTGTGTGACCACAGAGCGGGCAAAAGTATGACTTATTGACTTGATACTTGAATAACAAAAGTGACACATTTCCCAAAACACACATGGTAGGATTTCACTCATTGGTGGCATATATATAGCGTAGCCAAGCAAGCAAATGAACGAAATCCAACAAGTAGACTTTCCGTCAATCAATCAAATCAGTGGTTACAAGAGGGGGAGGGAGAGGGGTGGGCAAAGCGGGTAAAAGGGGTCAACGGTCAAGGAAGAACTCGTGCTGTGGACTAAACGTAGCATGTACAGATGCTGATTTGCAATGACGCATGCCTTCAACCTGCATAATGTGATAATGCAGTGTTCCTACAATAAAATTAATTAAAATCTTATTTCTAAATAATAAGAATCTAGCACTGAGATTCTGCTCCCAGGAAGCTTTGTCCAGCCATTGCTAGGGTCCCCCTAGACAAACACCTGAGGCTGACTCGGTCCATGGTGGCTGCCTGCTTCCTCCCTTCGTTCCATCTGCTGGCAACCTTCTTGCTTCTCCAGAAGAGCTGCTGTTGGCATTTCGGTTCCCACTAGGAGCAGAAACCTGTGCCCTTTCTCTTCTGCAGCTGGTCTTGAAGGGCGGGTACAACGCTTTCTTCTATCCCCAGTGTTCAGGGCTGCAAAGTCCTCACCTTCTACCAGCATTTCTCACCCAGGGAATTTTAAAACCTGAGAGCTGGCTCTTACCGCTAGATTTTCTCATTCACTTGGCTTGGATACAGTCTGGGCATAGTACTTTTAAAAATTCCCAGGTGCTTCTAACCTACGGTCAAGGTTGAGAGCTACTGCCCAACCAATTCCTCTTCACTGGGCACAGAGAAGGTTCCCACCCGGCTGACACAGCTTCACATCAGCACAGGACACCAGGTCTCCCACCTGTTCAAACCTGGTGTTTTAATTTATTTGACCATTTTTAAATTAATTTTGTTGATGGACCATTGCATTGTAACATTATATTGTTTTCAAGTATATGTCACTGTAAATCTACATCTGTATGTAATAATTTCAATGTATCATCACCAGTCCAGTTTTTTCCTTCACCATATAATTGACCTTTTCCACCCAATTTGTCCACCTCTTTCCCCTTCCTCCCACCTCACAACCACTAATTTGAATCTATAGACTAGACATCTATTTTGTTTGATTTAGTTCATTTGGTTGTTTGATTTCTCTATAGACCACATATGAGTAACCTCATACAATGCCTTTTTTTCTTTTTTTGAAACACAAGTTTCCTTCCCATAGCTGAAGGAGGCCCAGGTCTTTAGGATGGAAACCCTTGGCTGCTTCTTTGGGAGAAAAAGATGCAGTCGTTTCTAAGCTATAGTACAGTGTAATTCTAACACAGTATCTTGCTACATTAGTCTGCTTGTCTGTAACTTCCTTGAATGCCAGTCCCACAGATCAGGGAGCAGGTCTGTGCATCTATTGCTGTGTCCCTGCTTCACAGGAAAACGATAGTTGTTACAAGGACAGATGAATATGTAGACGGAAAGTTGGGTGGATGGGTGGACACATGATGACTGTGTGGTTGAATGAACCTGAATATCACTGTCTCTCCTAAGAGGCTCGGAAAACCAGCCTCCCACTCAGAGTTTGTGGTTCTTTTCAAAAGCCAGAATTGGCGAGGGACCCCTGAAAGCAGAGCAACCCATAAATTCAATTTTTAAAAGGGCCAGAACCTCAGAGCCTTGGGAAGTTTTATTTTAGCTATTCACATGGTTGCAATTTAAGACTTTGTAAGAGTAGCCTCTGCGTCAGCCTTTCTATCTTGTGACACACAGACCCCATGACTGAGGAGGAGAAAGAAAGCACATCCCTAAGAAAGCCATCAACCTCAAAGAGTGACCTTTCAGATACAATGATTTATAAGAGAAGAAAAAATAAATGCTGCAATGAAAAGAAGAGGATTCCTTTCTTTCACTCTTTTCCAGCTTCATTTCCTCCTGGAGAGGGTGGCTTTGAGGTGCCTTTTGTTCCATCATTGTGTAGGCCTTTTCTCTGCAACCCGTACAGAAGGGAATCTCCAGGACAGACACTCTGAGCGGGTGGGGAGATGGGAGGACCTGAGGTGGCCGCTGTCAGCTCCTGCCCCACCTGACTTTATTCCAGCTGTGCCTACTTGGCAGCAGGCCTCCTGGCTTCTCACCTCTCTTCTGAGCGACTGAGCAGAAAGCAGTATGGTTCACCTTCTGCCAGGGACATTGGATCCAGATTGATCGGTAGGACCATGTTTAGGGTGGACAGCAGGTGGTCTTGCTTGTCCTGTAGAAGCTTTCAGAACCTGATGTTGGTCAGGCGTATAGGACAGAGGTGATGGGTTCGGTAGGAACTCTTGGATCAGAAATCTGTTCCACACCCAAATTAGCTCTCAGCTCTGAACCCTGACCCTTACCAGGCAGGGATGGAGTCCAACAGAGCAAGAGATGATGGTGGAGGTGTGTCCATCATAGAGCAGGTCTTAGGGGAAGCAGTCAGCTACCGTGGTTCCTTCTTCAACACAGACCGTGCGGGATGCTTGCACCACACAGGATACAGGACCCAGGAACCCACAGGGATGTCTTTGTTGAAGGACTACTTTGTGACAGATTCTGTGCTTTACACATTTTGTCTTCTTTAAACTCCTCGACAGCCCTGCAAATGAGTATGGTCACCACCTCTGACAAAGGCAGAAACAGAGGAACAGAATCATATGACTAGTAAGCAGAGGATCCATGTTTGTTGTGGTTGATGGAACAGCACAGTGACGGACACACGCAGCCCCTGCAGAAAATCCCGAGGCTGAAAGAGCACATGTGGACAAGGCGGGAGGAGGAACACAGAGGCAGGGAATGGGCTTGCCAGGAAGAACGCAGCTCCTGAGGGTCTGAGACTCACAATGAATGCCAGGGATGGGAGACTCAAGGCCTATTTAATGACGTCTGGAGTTACCTGAACAAGGACAGGGTCTGCCTGCTTCCTGGAGCAAGGCCAATAGGCAGAGCTGAAGAAACGCTGTGCTTGATGCTTGAACACCTTGTAGTGGAGCAAAGTGTCTATTGATGTGCAGATTTTTTCTGTGGGTTCTGAATTCACAATTCATGGATTCACAGATGTCAGTTTGGATGCGTAGAGGGTTGAGAATCTGAGGATTTTGGTGACTGTGAGTGTGTGTGTGTGTGTGTGTGTGTGTGTGTGTGTGTGTGTGTGTGTGTGTGCATGTGTGTGATCCTGAAACCAATCCTCAGATACCAAGGGATGATTGTACTTACATTTTGGGGGAGTTAAAAGTTATAAGTGGATTGTCAACCATTCAGGGATTGGCGCCCCCAAGCCTGGAGTTGTTGAAGGAACAGCTACATTTTGCTCCCCATGCTGGGCTCGGGGAGAGGTGGTAGGGGCAATTCATGCATTAACACAATGGGATGGGGGAACCATAACCATAGATGGTTAAAGAGACTCTCAAAAACAACTTATCATTTAGATAAAGTAAAATGATTTTAACAGGAGTAACTTCCAGTTCTTCCATATCAACTAGATAGGCAAATTTCGGAAGAGGGAGACCTCCAGGCACTGACAGAGGGGTTCAGTCTCACTGCTCACGAGAGCATGGTTTTCACTGGAAAAACATCAGAAGCAGAGGAAAGGTGGGCATTTTTGCTTTATGGAAATCTCCTCCAGACAGAAGTGTTGCGCTGTCAGATAACGTTTGGCCGATTAGACTATATCGAGAGAAGCATTCATTCATTTATTCCAAAGTCTTAATGAGCATGAGCCGGTGTCAGGCACTCATGGATTTCCTAATCTAATGCAGGGACTGATAATCTACAAATGCAGGAATAACCTGACTGACTCAGAGACAGACAGAAGTGTAAGAAGAAATAGAAACTGGGTATGTCAGTATGTAGCTGGCGAGTGGAGTCCACTTTAGACTGGGGGACCAGGGATGCCCTTTTTGAGGAGATGATGTTTGAGCTGGTGTTGGAATGACAAGAAGGATCCAGTCACCAACAGTAGGACAACAGAGGCAGTGATAAATCTAGTGTGTCTGAAAAACAGAAAGAAGGAATGGAGCTTTAGTTATAGATTGATGGGAAGATTGGAAAGCATGGTTAACTATTCACCAATCTTTTGTTTTTTTCCTTTGAACACCCAAGTCTTACATATTTTCTAGCCACCACCTTTTGTAAGGGAGACCCAGTGCTTGTCTCAAGCCCTAGGTCAATGAAAAATCACCATGACGAAGACAAGTTATCAGCAGCAACAACCCAGCCAGCCGGAAGTCACACCCCAGACAGGAGACCCGAAACTACCTGGGAAAGAAGATACAAGAGCTAAAGCTGTCTGAAAAAGGTGGAAACCTCTGTTTTCCAGAGGATGTGCTCCCGGCCTACCCCCAAGCTGCCTGAGAAGCCTCTCCACAAAGGAAGCTACACGGGAGACTGGACGGGCTTGCTGTCATCCTGTCTCCCAGGTCCCGGACCTTCGAGCCCCTGGCAATAGCGTGAGACCCTGTTTCCCAGCTATGTGGGAAGTTGAGGAGCTTCCTGCATACACTCAGTGCCACCCTCACCTAGCCTTATATTGACCCAAGTCCCTTTACCAGCAAATGCCACTTCCCCTCCAGTTTGACCCCTCACCTCCCCTGGGGAGTGAATAAAACTTTCACTGGCTCACAAAGCTTTCTATTGCTTGCTCTCTTGTGAATTCTTTCATACCCATGCTCTGGCCATCTCCACCTTAAGTCCACCTTACACTTTTGATGTTAGGTGTCATTATTTTATTACATTTAAATGGAATGTGAGTGCAAGTATTAGGGGCCACTTCCAATGTGGCCTGTAAAACCGCCCATGACTGTTTTCCATGTCATTTTTACTTCTGTTGGCTTGATAGAATGAGCAAGTTGACATAGAAGTCATATTTTAAAGATTAAAAAAAAACTGTTAGTTTACTTTTTGGAAGGACAAATCAAGATCTTTGTTTTGGAAACTATAGGTTCCAGCTGCTGTTTAGATGTCCAAAGGAGTTTGCCCACTGCTAAGTTAGAAAATACACAGTCTGCAAGACCACCTTCACTTCTGACTTCAAGTGCAAGTTTGGGAACTTTAACACCACTTGATAATTCACTAGAAGGACTCACAGAACTCGCTGAAAGCTGTTCTACCGTTGATTATAGTTCACTGCAAGGAAAGGATGCAGACTCTAACCAGCCAAGGGAAGACGCTCCTAACAAAGTCCAGAAGTGCTAAACATAGAGCTTCCATTGTCCTTCCCCTTGGAGTCAGGACAGCATTATTCCCCTGCTATCAGTGTGTGACATTCTGCATGGAGTAGCGCCAACCAGGGAAATTCATCCAAGTCTCTGTGTTCAGAGTTTTTGTTGGGGTTTCTTCCTGTAGGAAAGATTGATTACTCATGTGGGTGATCTTAATTTCCAGTCTCTCTGGTTTTGCTGATACCACTAATACAAATCTTCCACCCTAAATCACCTTGTTAAACTATTTGGTGTGATCCAAGGCCTTCAGGCAAATAAAGAAAGTTCTATCAGGCATGCCATTCCAAGGGTTTGAGATAACTTCCTTCCCAGAAGCCAAGGGCAGAGACTAGACCTCTTTTTGGCAAGGCTAAATTTTTTGCTGTACAATATTCAAATGGAAATGAAGCAAGCAGGGACACACAAAGCCATAGAGCCAGAATTCAGGTTCCAGCTGACCTGGCCCCAAAGCTTGTCCACTTAGCCCTTGTGTGTAACCAACCAGACCCTGGGATTACATTTCTTGTCCAGGATATGTGAAAGATACCTTGTTGACTTCACTGGTTAAATATGGTATTGCTATGTTTCTCCCCTTAAACCAGTAGAGATAAACTATTGATGTCTTGGTGAAGTCCCAACAGCAAAAATATTAGCTGTTTCTGAGGAATAGCTGCTGAGAAATGTTGGCTGAGGACTCATGCAGGCCTTCTTTGAATATCAGCAATGGTCAACGGCAAGTAGATGATCCATCCTCTTCTGCAGCCAATGGTAGCCAGATTCTGTAGCCAGATTCAGCCAGGTCTCCAGCTGGGAGGTAATTTGTGGTGTAGGGGTACTAGCGTTCATGCCTACGTAATCTAGTCTTCAGCTAGATTCAATAATCTCACTTCGAAAAGTGAGAACTTTTTTAGCTGGTGGTCTTTTGTGACCAAAGCACTATTCAGTGAGCAAAGTGTAAACAAGACTCCATAATCTTATGTGATCTTCCGAGAGCCAAGAAGGTCTTTGCTGCTGCTCTTGTTTTACGAAGGAGTAATCGAAGAACCAGAGAGGTTAAGTAAAACACCCAAATTCACATAGTTGACTAATGGCAGAATGGGAACTCCCATTTGTTTTCTGCTCTATGACTCTGCCTTCAAAAATACTAATTCTCCTGTCCAGCACTCGGCCCATGGACCCAGAGAGTGTGGGAGTAAAAACCGAGACAGCAGCTATTGTGTTGCTCTATGAGAAACAGTCTACAAAATTTGATTATCCCCAGATTTCAAACCAACCATGGCAGCTGGGCTAGTACTTAATTCCTATGCTTGCCCATGCATGGAGGAAAATGGGATATTGAATGCTTATAAGGCGTTATTGTCATGTTAAAGCGGACGCTTGGAGTGATCATGCTGTGAAATTTACCTGGCAGCTCAGCAGTGAAATTGCAGCTAATTAATTTTGCCTGACTCTATGGAAGCCTCCTCATTCTTAATCTCTCTGCTCTTTGCCAGAAGATAACTGAGGGGGATGTGGTTGGAAATGTCATCTGTAACTTGCAAAGTAGCTGTTAAGTGTGACTGCCTGGCATTTCCCCTGTACCCACACTGAGTTTTTAAGCATAGACATTCTCTTCTCATGGGGTCTGGGTGGAAAGAGAGCTGGAGGCTTGTAAGGGGTTTCATTCACTGTCAGCAGGACTCTGGAGGAATTGAAAATCAGGAGTCTGGGGACAGAAGAAAAAGGTGATTCAAGAGTCTAGCTGTACAGATAGGAGGGAAAAATTCTGAGGGTTTTTAAAACATTTTTTTTTTTTAATTTTTTTTTTAGCTGGAAACGTTCTTAGAAGTCCATCCTTGCTTATAAAATTGTAGCAATCTTTGAGTTATTTGAACCAAACCCTAGGATTCTGACCTTAAATGCTCAAGGCTAGGAAATGAAGCACGGAACTATTGTTCAGTGCTTGGTTAGGCCCAAAGGTTGGGTGACATCTGAACATGATGTGTGGCTGCAGGGATGGGGAACAGCAGGCAGATCTAGGCAGGACACTTAGATATGACTGAACCATGATTGACTCATAACTGACCATGTCTAGATGCTTAATCTAGTGGAGGGACCCCTATTAGGCCAATATGGGGTTCTAGCCTGAGCTGCTGCACCTCTGTGGGTCTCATACTTAGGGAGTAGAATAGCAGGGGCCTCCCCAGCATAACGACATGTCCCAAAGGCACGCCAAGACTCCTTTTAGGAAAGCTCATAGAATGCCTTACTGCTCAAAAGGAGTCCCTCCCAAGTGTGTGCTCTTCATTTTAGAGTTCTCTTTTCTTCCTTTTCTAGGCTTTGTCTTTTTTGCATTCTCACCAGCCAATCCATTCTATATCTGCAATAAATGATAAAAGGCAGGCTTCCCATATCTCCAGTCTCACTGCCCTACTCACTGGTTTTAGTCCCCCAGGAATGCCAGTTTACACAAGCTGTGTTTCCCCAATGAAGGACTTGGATTTAAAAGGGTTGGGGAACCACGGAAAGTGGTTTCTCTCTCCATTAGATATTTTTAAATTTAATAGCATTCTACTTTAAAATGACTTTTAGATTTACAGAAAAATTGCCATATACTCCATCTCCAATTCCCCTCTTGACATCGTATATCAGTATTGGTACACATGTCACAATGAATGCCCCAATACTACTATATCATTATTAACTGAAATCCCCACTTTTTCAGCTTTCCTGATTTTTACCTAATGTGTCTTTTGTACTGTAGGATTCCACCAGGGATATTGTTTTATATCTGACTGCCTAGAGAATGCCTTCAGCAATGATTCCCCATTAAATGTGGTGTATGCTATAAATAACCACGTTCTTTTTACTATCAAAGATAAGGATAAAACTTATTTTCCTCTACCTCACTTGACTTCAATGCATCAAGAATTTAGTAGTCATCATTTTCGTATTTTCTTACTTGCCAGGTTTGTTGACATAGGATGGAGTTCTTCCAAATAAGCACATGTTAGTATATAAATGTATACATTTTCCTTGATAGGAGCGGTGATATACGTAGATAATAATTTTGAAATAGTATTTACTAGCAAGTGTTATTGTAGCGACCTGGTCGTTTAAATTAACATTCATTTTCATTTCACACAACCCTTGATTTTTACCAGGGCACATGGCTATGTCAAATCAAGACTGCATTTCCCATCTTCCTTTGCATGTAGGGGAGGCCACGTGACTAGGTCCCAGCATTAGCTACTGGAATGATTTGCTCCTTCTTTTGCCCCTTACTGCCTTGCTTCCTGGAAAGCAGATGTGGTGGCTGAAGCTCTGTGCTGGAACGTGAGTAGGAAGACTGTTCCCCTAGGGATGGTGACTGCCAATTCCACAGGCCTTAGCCCATTCCCGGTCTGCTTACCTTCAGGTTGTGAAACAAAAGAAACGAACATCAATCTGGGTGAAGCCACTATCATTTTATGCTACTGCTTGTTGCAGTGAACTTAATCCTTACTGCTATTATTAGGGCTTTGGGTGTTCATTTCTTATTGTCTACCATATTCTATTATGACTTTTATGTTCATTGTTTAGATTTAACATTTGGTCTGGGAAGCTAGAGTTTGGATTAGATTTGAGTTTGACTTCTGGTTTTGGCATTTATTAGCATAAGAATGGGAATTGTTCTATTTTAAATGAATTTCTTTACTTGCAAATGGCCAATAATATGCATCTTGTCTGTTATGAGAATGTTTGCAAAATGCTTAGCAAAGTGTTTGTCAAAGTCACTTGGTGCATTTTTCTTTTTACCATTCTCTTTACTCCCCATGTTGAGAAATCATATCCTGCTCAATAGGATACAATTTCAAAATATTTCCCATAATTTTATGTATTTTGACCCTGACTGACTTATCCCATTTGTATCATTTATCAATACTAGTGTGGGAGTGGATTACTGTTCCCTCACTTAATGTACATCATGATCTATTACCTTTAAATATCAGTTTAAAGGAAGAAAGAAAAATACTAAACAAATTCTTTAACAAAGTGATGCACTTCAAGTTTTCTGCAGTGAATTAATGTATTTGAATTTAGTTCACTTCATTCAGTGGGACAGTCTCCCTGGTTATGTGACAAAGAAATGAAGGTCACTGCTCTGGAGTAGTTTAGTGAGAAGTCTGACATTAAATAAATAAGTTTGCTGAAGTATATAAAGGATACAGAGGAAGGACTAATTAGTGCTAAGGGGAGATTGAAGGTATTAGGTAAATGTTCATACATCAGACTTTCTTGAAAAGGAAGTTGGAGAAGATTAAGAATTTCCTTGGTTGATGATTGGCAATGTTTTAGGTGAACCTGGGAAGAGGCTTTAGATGGAGAGAATATCAAACACTGAGGAATATAGGTATGAAATTGCATGGCCTGCCTTTGCAACTGGGAGCGGCTCTGTTTTGGCCCAGTAGAGGCAGGAAAATGCCTGTAGTTTGTACAGTTCTGGGGTAGGAAAGGCTGAAAGGTACAGGTGGACTAGCAAATGCACTGTTTGTAGAGGTTAGAGTCTGCTCTTTCTGAAGACCCGTGAGGCATCAGAGTTGAGACAGGATTGGATTCTTCAGGGGAAGACTAAACAGCTAGACCAGTGAGGAAGTTATTGTAATCATCCATGTGGGTGATAGTAAGGTCTGGAATCAGGTAATGTCATCGAGGGGTAGAGAGAAGAGGGTCTGTTTGAGACATATCAAAGAGACAAAATTGACAGCATCTTACTACTGATTGAATATAGGATTTTAGGACCAACTCCTAAATTCTAGAATAAGTGACTGACTGAATGAGGAAGTCATTAACTGGGACAGAGTATCCAGGAGGAGAGGACTGGGGAAGACAGGAGCTCAGTTTGGGACTTGTTGAGATAATGCTGACTTTTCAGAAAGCTTTTCCTCACCACTCAAACCTTGTCCTGATTTTTAGAGGGTGCTTCTTGAAACCACCCGTCACTTAAATGCCTATATTGTTGGTACAGAATAGCAGCTGTTTCAAACTTGTGATTTAGGGAAAGTATCTCATGCACCAGAAGAAAGCCTGGAGTTAGAGCAATGCTGGTGGAACATCGTTGTGTTTTAAGGAGGCAGACTCAGACTCAGTGTGCTCGGGGAGCCTGTTGCTCACAGCCTCAGGAAATTCCTTACAGGCAAAATAACTTCTCTAAGCAGACAAAACCTGAGGAATCCCCGAATCATAGAAAGCATGTGAGAACAGATGGAGGGAAGAAATTACAGCCAAACTCAAGCAGGAGAGGACTATGAAGTGCGGTGGGCCTGTGCTCACTTGGAGGAGGCAGATCCTAGGAGCAGGGGACGTGATTTCTCTTAGAGTAGCCAGGTGGGCTGGTGTGCCCATGCCTTGTCACTGCCCCCACTTGGCCTCTGGGTCAATGACAGGGGTGTTTACCCTTATGTGAGAAGAATGAGAGGCGGAGACATGATCAGAAAGCAAGATAGTGTCTTTCAGGAACCAGCAGGAGGTTCTGGTGATTCCCAATGGGGTCTTGGCTCATTTTATGCTGCCATGTGTCCCGCAGTGATCTCAAGTCAGCCTTGCCCTCTTACCCTCTCCCTTGAGTCTCTTCCCATGGGAAAGCCACTATATTAGTGGAGAAAATAAGCCTGCAGGACGGAAGATCAAAGTGTGTCAGTCCTATCTGAAAAATGAACTAAAGTTCTAGTTTGTAGTAGATATTATTTGAGTTTTAATAAAAGGTTTATTGATACAATTTAACAGTGGCCCTTTCAACTTCCACCCAGACTCCTAGAATTTTGGCGATTTGAGGTACTTTTATGATATGGAGAGACATCCTATTATGCATGCTCATGGGGCTAATGCATACGTTAGATTTTTAATTTGTGGTCATTCAGCTGAAAATTTGTGTGACATTAAACAGGGACCACACTCGTCATCTACACATAGTGCTCTGCTTTGGCTAGTTGAAGTCTGGGAATTAAAGCACGCTTGGATATGTGCTCATTATTTAATTGATTAGGGAGGTGCTTTATTTATGAGGGGACCACTTTAGCCGCAGTGACATGAGAGTTGATTTTCTAATGTGATAGTCACAGAAACAGCGTTTTCTACGTGGCAAAGCAGTGTGGTGAGGTGCAAAGGCATGGGCTTCAGATTCAGATGATGAGCTGAGATCCTGAACCCAATCCTTATTTTCTGGGTGATCTGGGAAAGTCATTTGACCTCCCTTATCTCATTTACAAAGTGGGGGTGATATTATCTGCCTCATGGGCTTGCTGCAAAGATTAGATGAAATCATGCATTGGACATCCTTGGAACATAGTAGGTGCTTGATCAAGGTGACTTTCCTCTCTCCTAAAGCAGCTGGATTGGAAAAAGCACAGAAACTTGGAGTAAACTCCATGTCTATTTATTCCAGCTCTGAAAATCTCTTGATGCCTCTGAGTCTCACTTGCCTTCCCCACAAAAGAGGAGTGGTAGAATTGCTTCTCACAGATACTCTTTCAGCTTATTCTGTTCAATGTCCTTTAAGAGCCACAAAGCCCTCTTGTTATTGTGATGTAGGAGGAGGTGTGTGAAGTAATTCTCAAGAATCCGAGTGGAGAGCATGTGATTGTCTATGTAGAATTTATGTGGAGAAAACATTTATTCACTATTCAACAGGTATTTGTTAGTGGGGGTTTAAGCTGTATGCACTCTAGGATGCTCATGCCTGGTGGACTGTCTGGGGGAGGCATCTGCTTCGAGTGAATTCAGAAAAAGGATCTGGATTGCTTTTGAATTGAACTCACGGGTGTGGATGGTGGGGGCAGCATCATGGTGCATATACCTGGTTTGAGGCCAAGAAGCCGTGTTGGGAAGGATGAGGGAAGATTCCCAGAAAGACTATCTTTCATTTTAGACACTTTTGGCAGGTGTCTGAGCTCTAAAGTAAATGAATCTAAATGGGCTATATCCCTATGATCTTTTACAACCTGGCAGTGATCCTGGTAATAAGCAGATCTCTACTAATACATTTTGAATGAATGAATGTGTTGAGTGTATCTCTGTGGGACACAGAAAAGGCAAGTCATGCATAGACTTGGTATTGGAGATGGCAGCAGCATTGACTTTCAATGTCCTTGACCTTGAGTTTTAGTGCCGAGTGAGTGGCAGCTAGGCCACATGAGGCACTGACTCCTGGCTCTCTCTTGTAGAGTGAGAAAAGGTAAGTGATATCATTGTAAGAGCTACTGGAGGACAAAGTTCTCATGGTTTATGGTAGCTAAGTGGTCTCATTCTCAAAGCTCATGTGGGAAACCTCCTGGCCACTTACTTCAAGAATAAACTGGGGAAGAACTTCAGAAGGATCAAAGTGTCCATGGAACAAGCAGAGGTGCCATTAGAAAAATATTTTAAATGCCCAGGCTCATATAGCATATGTCCAAAGAATATTGGATAGAAACAAAGGTGAACGAGGTGGAGTCTCAATCCCTAGCAGAGTTTATGACCTATTGGTGAAGGGAACATGTGAATGCCTGATGTAGGATGGGTGTTGGAAGAGAGGCCAGACTACACCAGGGGCATGAAGTAGGCCATTCAGACATCAGTGCTGAATCCCTGTGAGAAGAATCAATTGTCCCGACATGTGTAATGTGTGTCTGCTGTTCCTCTCAGCCATGGTCTGGGAGGTGGGCTCATGAGAGGAAGACATGGCCTTAGAGGCCTTCCATTCATATCTCAGAGCTACCATCCCAGAGACCAGCAGAGCTTTTTACAGCTAGATATTGACAACTGTCTTCCACAGAGCCACCTAATTCATCTCCCAGAAACTCGGCTGTTATGACCCTGCTCCAGTCCTCCAATTCCTCATTGCCTCTGTAAAGTTTTCAAACCTCCCCGAAGACAGGAATCACTGGAGTATCAGGACACTCCCCTAGAAGTTTCAACCAGTGTGTCCAGGCTGGGTCCCAGGAATCATTCTTTAACAAATACTTTAGATGAATTTAGTTTAATGTATTTATATATTTGTAAAGGAAAGGTGCAGGCAGGAATGAAGGTGAGCAGGAAGGCAGGCAGGCCGAAAAAGGCAGAAGCAACATTTATTTTATCTTTATTTAGTGGTGCACACTGGCTGCCCACCCCAGGCCCGGGCCCCGAACCCCGAACCCCGAACCCAGGGGCAGTTATCTTCCTTTGTTGGTGATTGACTCAACAGCTCTTCCACCAGGGTGTGCCTCAGATAAAGTTTAACCTCAGGGAATCTTGAGGAAACTGAACAATAAGTTCTAAAGTCACAAACTCTGGAGAATACAATAAAGTGGTCTCAGAAAGAAAACAGATGGATATTCAGAAAGGGTGAAGACGAGCGAGAGGGAGGATATCCCACCAATTTTCTACTTTTTCACAAGATTTTCCATGTTCCCATAACAAACACTTTTTGTATTTTGCCTAAAAGTGCACAAACTTCTGTATGGGGCAGCCCAATTATCATGAGCCATTTAGGAAGGCTATTAGGAGGTCATCATTCCATAGTCACTGTGTGAAGACCGGCGAGTACCTCCTCTGACCCTGTTTCTTAAAGGTGGTTCAGCTCTGCCACACACTTAGCAAGTCCTCTGGTGTCTCCTGCCTCTGCTTGGGTACCTGAAATGACAGGGAACTCATTACTTCACATAGAATCACATATTTCAAAGACTCCCAGTGACTAGACCGTCATGTCTGTCTTCCTCCATTGAATCTAACTTTGCTCTCTAAAAGGATGCAGCATGGTTCTGTTTGCTTTTTCACTTTTTGCCCCTGTGATTTGAGGTCAGTGAGTGTCTTGTCTCTTCTTTTGAACACTAAGCTTTCTCTGGGATTTAAAATGAAAACTCCTCACATTATTATTTTGAGTTAGCTTGACTTCATGGTTACTTTTCTCTGGGAGTGCTCTAGCTTGTCAATTTTTCTCTTAAAGTGAACAAAACCATCCACACAGGGACTGGTTAGGAAAGACAACCATCTCTCTTACTCTGGCATCAGGTGTTTGCTGAGCTAAATTGCATGCACGCGCGCGTGTGTGTGTGTGTGTGTACAGGTCACAGTAGCCTGTGTGTGAGCCCTGTAATTCTACCTTTGCTGAACGGTTACTCATGGTGCTAACACATTGATCAGTCACCTCAAACCCCTGACCTTTCCCCAACTACTGCTGACCAGCCATGTCTGCCTGCTAACATCCTCCACTTCTACTGGCATCCCTAGGTCCCTAATCGGACATCAAGATGCTAAGTTTTCTTTTAAGAGAGGAGTAAAGTCTGGAATTAGGATGGTGCCAGGTTGAAATCTGACTCCTGGGTCTGGTCCCAGCTCATACTGTGACCTTGGACCTCACTTTCCTTTCACTGGGGCACAGTATTTTCTATACTACAGAAAGTCAGGACTTCTGGCCCCAGCAATGGGGAGTGAAAGGTGGAGGGCAGATATTGTTTTAACCTGGCTTAATTTTCTCTCCTTTGAAGTTCTAATGTTGCCAGGTTCCTCTGGGGTTTGATTTCCTATCCTGAGACTTGAGCAAACCTGGAAGAGACAGACTCATGAACAAGTCCAGGTTCAGGGTCAATTAGGTTTGGCCTGAGGCATCCCAGGCAGAGTCTGAGTTCGGCATGTATACTGCACCTGTGTGGGGCATCAGTTCTGTGACCCAAGGTGAGCTGAAGGGACCGGGGGTGAGGTCAGAGACAAAACTTGTAGGATGCTGGCTAGGGGCCCAGACAGAACATCAGGTGGGACCCTGCTCTAGTGTCACAGAGCATAGTCTGTTGTTCGAGGTTTTAATTTCTGCGTGGACAAATAAGACTGCATGTGGAGTCTTTATGAGCCAGGATAGTCATTCCTAGGTTCCACCATCTTCAGAAATCCTTTGGAAAGTCAGGGAACAGACAAATAAGACCTGCTGAAGTTGTCAAGGGATCCTTCAGATAATGTCAGGCAGGGTGCTGGGGCTCTCTTGCAGGGGATCCCCAAGCCCCCACCCCTTCTTCTCAGCCCCTGCTTCCAGACCCTGCCCAGGACTAAAGGACAGATGATCTGTGGAATTTCCGGTGTGTGCTGTCCTTCTAGTGGAGGCGCAGATGGAGGGGCAATGAAGCAGCACCATTTGGTTTTTGGAAGCAACAAAACTGAAAGCCTTGTGTCATTTTCACAAAGAAGAAATGAAACAGCAGGCAATTAGGCAAGAGTGTATCAATTAGTGAGCCAGAAAAATGCTTTACAGTATTTTGATGATTCAACATTGTCAAACAAAAACAAATTAAAAACCCCCACAATCCCCTAAACAAATACCAGAAAATCCACAGAAATTGTTAAATAATCACTTAATTTACATCTGTGTAAAATACATGGAAATAGACAAAAAGGAGCCATCCATCTGGTAGGGAAATAAAGAGTTAATATAACATGGTTGAGTTCCATATTTGCACAATGAATACAGTTCCTTTAATTCCCCTCCAAAGTCCCCTCTCATGTCCTTTCTCAACAGGGTTCCCCTTTAACCAACAAACTACTGTGACCTTCCATATACTCCCCAGCCTGGAAAATGTGTCTGGGTCTTCCCATGAGTGAGGCACAGTGAAGGCACCTGACATGCATCCCCTCCAGGGATCTGACTAGTGTGTCTCTCCTCAGCTGGGTCATGAATTGTTTGAAGTTAGACTCCTGCAAGTCTGCACAGAAGGGAGAAGAGCACATTCTGCTAAGACCTGGCCTTTGGTTGAGTCCTAGCTCTGATGTTAGCAGTGACCTCAGCATTGAGAGATCCAGTTTCTCCACTTGCAAATCTTGTCAAGGTCAAGATTAAATGAGAAAAGATTTTAAAAAATGGGTAATGTACAGTTGGTCTAAATACGTGCATGCTATTTCTCTTCCCTCCTCAGAACTCCAGTCTCAAAGATAACCATTATTTCCAGGAGTGCCAACTCCTGCTAGCATTTCCCGTCTCGACTTAACTTCATGAGTAATAACAGAAAGGACTACTGAACATTTGGCTAGATGATTCAGACATTACTTCTGAATGACCTTGCTGGGTAAAAGGCCCTGGAAGTTTTCCTGGAAGGAGTGTAGAAAGTTACTTATGACAGCGACCATATCCCTTATTTTCCCACAATGATTTTGCCTTGAGAGGAAACCTACTCAGGGAGTTCAGTCTTTTCCACCATTATTTCCTTGTTCTCGCTGAGTGGAGTGTGCATGCAGGTTTCCATTTGCTTTGTATCTCTTCGTTGCTTTAATTCTGGAGAACATAATTCCCATGAACAGGGAGCTAAGTAATGTATGATTTCATTCATTCAATACGTAGATGCATGTCTTGTTTACCAGACAGGGTGTTAATATGGTGTGCCTGTGGGGGAATATGGGTTATGGGGTGGAGAAAATTGGAAAGGGTGCTGGGAGTATAGAGAGGAGGTCGTAGAGATAAAGATGCCTCCTGCCACGGTGACATTATCTGCAATAAGGAGCTGCATTTGTCAAGTGTGTTTCAATGACTCCACTGTAACTAGGACAGCAATTTAGGGGTGTCTTTCTGGTCTCAGTCTGGAAACAGGTGGGTAGAGTTTCCTCTGACTGAGTTAAGGAAGGCACAAGGCTGCATATGCCAGTTGGAGTTTGAGAACGTTCTGAGACATATATTGGAATGGGTGTGGTCTAGTTCTTCTAATCATGAAAAATGTTTTTGTTTTTTTTTTTTAAATTTGTACCCACAATGCATCCCTTCACATGAACCTACATGCCCAGAGTCTTAAACTGCAGAGCTGGACAGCTACCAGGGGCCACTTAAGAGGCACCACCATGATACAAATGGGGAAATAGAGATTGAGTGCGGGAAGGTCACGGGTTCAAGATCACTCAGAGGGCTGGGGACAGGACACAGCTGGCCCATGCACCCCCTTCTTCCATCCCATTTAGTGCATTCCCTGGATACGAATTCTCTCAGTTCTCTCAGTATTCTTCCTAGCATTTATCTTCATTTTTTCAAATTACTAGGTTAGACAGCTGTTTTTCAACTGTGCAGTTTTAGGCAATTACCTATTGACTTCTTGTCCACAGATGCAGCGTCAGCGCTCCAAGTTCCTGCCGCCACCTCGTCATAGTCTCCTCAGCCACCCAAGTTCTTGCAGCTTAATGAAAAATACTCTTCGCCGAGTTAGTCCTACGATTATATTTTCTTTCTTATACAACTTTTCGTTTTCCTAAAAATACAATTTCATATTACTTTTTCATTTGCATAGCTTGTGATGTACTTGTCACTCTTTTTCCCCGTCAGATATGTCATAACATTGATAGATGAATTTTTCCAATAGAGAGCTGCATTTTCAGCCATGTCTTGGATCAACCCAGTTTCTGAGACACCTAGTTCTTCACTGGGTGTCTCAGTCTGATTGGGGGCACAAATGAGATATAATCTCATTAAGAGGAGCCACCAGCATTTCAGGGTCCTTGCCCTACCTTCTCATCCAGCGTCTGGGTCTTCCCTTTTTAATCCATGCACTCTTGAAGATTAAAGGTGTTTTCACATGTCTGTTGGCCATTGTCTGCTGCATGGCTTCCAAATGTTCTGCTTTTCTTCTTCTTCCAGCTCTCACCGTGAACCAGTATCTCCTCCTTGGGGCTGGAGAGTCTATGAGATGCTGTGCTTAGTGTTCTGAAAGCCTCAGGCTGCCAGTCAGTACCTCTGTACTGTGGCGAGATGAGACGGCTGCATCTCCCTCAGGCTGCTGGGTGTTCTGCCATCTTGCAACCCTGGAACTAGGTCCACCATTGTCCCAGATTGAAGGGATGCTCCATGACGGTCAGTAGCAGATTTCTCTTCATGCTCCTGGCTCCACCAACAGTACTAAGGTGGTGTAAGATCTGCGAGCAAGGCCGCAAAAGTCTCCAGCCATCACAAGGGGCCAGGGCTGCTGATCAAGGGCTGGGCTAGTGAGGGAGTAGCCTCTGAGGGCACCTTGACCCCAGGCCATTTCAGTTGCTCCCTGATCCTTTTGCTGTTGGTCTTCTACCCACTGCTACATTTTCTTTCTTTCTTGTTTTCCTCTACAGTCCCTGTCACCATTTCTTCCCTCTAGCCTTAATCTTAAAAAAATTAAGGGAACAAAGTGAAATCATCTGCTTTAGTTAAAATACAGTGGAGAATTGCTATCTTTTTGTGAGATAGGTGACTGTCTCTCAGGAACTTTGTTCAGTCTGGGGTACCCCCAAGGTCTCCAAGGGGCAAAAAGGGGTACACAAAACATAAATCACTAATGCTTGGAGTCTAACCTGCCTGGAACTAAACAGATGCTGCTTATGCCTGTCTCTTCAGAGTCTTTTACGGGAAAAGCTGCTGATTTGGGCCTGGTCCTGGCCTGGGGGCAGATTCTGCCATGTCTGTGTGTTCCCCTGGGCCACTCTCTGTTCCTGGGTGAGGCCTGTCCACCAGGATTCCCTCTTGGCTGAGCAGGAGACTCCATCCCTCTGATCCTCAGTCTCTTTTGCACAGCTGAGGTTCAAGCTAAGACCCGGCACTTTTGATTTAAATGATAGATTTGGAATGATTTTGATACATTTTAATGAGATTATACTATTTTCAATATTAAATGTTCTGAATGTGTAAGTACCTATAACTGTAAATCTTTGTAAATCTCTTCATGTAAAAGAAATTCACAAACAAGCCAGAAAGAAAAAGAAAAAGACCAGGTAGCTTCACTCATAGGTGGAATACAAAGAAACAAAATGAATTAACAAAGCACAACAAAGGTCTCAGGAATCTGAGGCCAGATGCTGACTACCAGAGGGAGGCAGTGGGGAAGGGGCAGGCCCAAAAGGTAAAAATGGGAAGGTGATCAGCACTAAAAGTCTGGTGGTGGGTGTAGTGTGAAAAGCACAGGGATTGAGGAGTGACTGACATTTACATAGCATTGTCAACTAATGAAACAATAAATAAAGATAAAAAGAAGAGATAGACTTCTATAGAAAAAAAGTACAAATCAGAGTCAGTTTTTATTTATCATTTTACTACATTCTGATTCAGAGGTAAAGCGAGTTTGCAGCGAGTTTGCCTGTAGAGGGACTGTAGCAGGGACTTGGCACCCACCCTGTGGGGAGCTTGATTTATCACCACCGCCCCAGGACCCCCTTGCAGCTGTCCAGGCCTCCTGCTGCGGGGGGAAGTGCCACCAAGCAGATGGATTGCACTTTTCAGTTTTAGAGGAAATTCACTTCGGCAACCCGAAAGCACTTTGAGAAACAAATGTTTCTGTTGTAAACATCTCACACAACCATAAACTTCAGGCTCTTTTTAGAGCTCAGGGAGGGGTGACCCTGCCCTCCTGTGACCCCTGCAGCTGAGCCTCGTGGTTTATGAGTCCTTTCCTCTGCAGGAGCAACTTGTGACTCTAGCAGGAATGGAGAGAGCAAACTGTAGGCCGGCCTCCTTCAGCGCCAGGGGAGGTGGGGGTAGGGGTGGGGTGGGGCAGATCCTGAGGGAGGGACATTTGATTCCACTCAGCTCAATAGCTGCACTGACTAGAATCGTGCTGGGAAATCAGCTCTGTCTGGTTCCTACCAGGCCCCGTCCTACTACGAGTTCATGCCCAGACCAGGTCATGCCTCCTTCTGACCTCGAGGTGGACCAAGCCCTAACTCACAAGCAGCAGCTGTCTGTTACTATTAATTTTTTTTTTGAAGGAAAGGTGCAGACAGTAATGAAGGCAAGTAGGCAGGCAGGGAGAGGAGGATCAAATATTTATTTATTTTATTTAGTTTCAGCTCGATTGTTCTCTCCTGGGGCCCTGGGTCTTGAAGCTGGGTCCTTAGGATGTATGTGGACTATATCCGGTGGCCTTATCAGCTAGGCCACCAGGGTGCGCTGCAGCTGTCTTTATTGTACTATGATGGTGTATGACTTGCTAGGGTTGCCATAACAAAATACCACAGTTTGGGGCTTCATCAAGAGAAATTTATTTTCACAGTTCTGAAGGCTAATAACTTCAAGATCAAGATGAGGACAGAGTTGGTTTCTCCTGAGATCTCTCTCCTTGGCACCACCTTTTCCTGTCCTAACAGGGTCTTTCCATTTCCTTCATTCCTGGTGTTTCTATTCCAAAGGTCCTCTTCTTGTAAGGACTCTGGTCCAATTGGATTAGGACCCACCCTAACTGCATCACTTTAATTTAATTACCTCTTTAAAGGCTCTCTCTAAATGTGATCACATTTTGAGGGATTAGGGGTTAAGGGTTTAGCATGTTTTTTTGGTGGTAGGGAGGGGCTGCAATTTAGTTCTTGACGGATGGGCAAGAATAGGTTTATAAGAAGCAAAGAGCAAAAAAGAAAAGGAAGAAAATAATGTTTGCAAAATGAAATAGAGCATGACATTCCATGCACAGTCTCCAGCTTCTGTTAAGACTCAGAGTCAGTTATGTAGCAATTTATCATTTTGTTGGGGCTTTGATTTGTGTCTCCTGTGAGTCCTGTGGGAAGGTAGGTTAATGGACTGCCCAGAATGCTCCTCTCAAAAGGGTTCTGCTCTTCTGTACACACTTTACACGGGAATGGTGTCCTCCAGTAATACCAAGAATCTGAGAATATCAACAGACATAGGTTTCCCAATCGCACTGGCTGTGTTTTAAGTCTAGTTTTATTGGGCAGCTGTATTCCCCTTTGCCAACTGACTCGTGCCTGAAACAGCTGCCATCTCTTGTTCACAGCAACCCTGCGTCTAAAATAGATGAGGAAAGAGGCTCAAAGAGTTTAAGGACTTAGGGTCCCTAAGCAAGGGGTGTTGGTGATGGATGATCTGGGAGGGAGGTCAGAGAGTCCTGAGAAGCAGAAATAAGAAATGCAGTGCAGATAAATAGACAATTCTGCCACTTGACTGACCCTGTGGAAGATCCAGATGCAGATACCGGGGCCCACAGCAGGAGCCTTCCATCAAGGCTTCTTTCTGGCCAGGGTTTGGGGTGGGGGATGTGGGGGAGGGGCCAGGGGGCTTGGTCCCAGGAAGCAGGCGTCTCTGGTGATGTTACCAGACACGAACCTTTCCATTTCTCCATCAGGTGGCGCCATGCAGCCAATTATCTGGGGAAAGCTGACTGTTTTTTGTTTTGTTTTGTTTTTTTGGTTTTTTTAAACCAAAACACAACAAAACAACTCCAAAACCCCTGAAGGGCTGTGTGGCCTTCTTCCCAAACTGCTGGTTCCCAGGAGCTGTCCCTGTACCACCAGAAGGGTGACTGCTTGTTCTATTCTGCTCTGGGGAGTGAGAAAGACGATGTTTGTTTTCTTCTGGGAAGTCTGGCCCCTACTGGTTTTCTGGAGAGGAGGAAAGCTTCGGTGAGGCCCTTGGGCTTGCTGACAGGCTTACTGGGTGACCAGTGGACAGGCTTATGGACTATCAGATGGCTCCATCGCCTGCAGCACCCCCACTTCCCCAATGGAACAGGGTGCGAGCCCCATCCCCCCACGCCACCCCCGATAGCCAAAAAAGGAACATTTGCCCTGGAAACCTGACCCCTTCCAACAGCTGGTCAATATCATTTACTCTGAAGCCGATTTGAGATGTGGGAAGTCTTGGCATAACCTATCAATTGTAGGTATTTTCTTAAATATGCCCATTTGGACTTGAGTTCCTACGTCTAAAGGGCTGGGGAAGACTTTAGGTCTTTCCTGTCCTGCTGCTCATCCCTTTGCTCTAGACAGTGTGGATCATAGCATGGCAGTCACAGGTGCAGATGTTAGATTGAAATTCAGTCTTCCACGACTTACTGTGCAACCAGGGGCAAATTTCTTAACTTCTCTGTTCTTCAGAGTCCTCCTGTGTAAATGGAGGCAGCAGTGATTCTCATGTCATGAACTTACTAGGAGGATTAGGTTAATGAGCGTAAGGCACTTAAGAACAGTGTCTGATGCACAGTTATAGCAAAGCAGTTGTTTTTCATCAGCTGAACACAGGACAATTTTCTCAACTGGGTCATGTTGCACTAACATCTGGCAGGCAGTAGATTACTGATAACGCTGAACTGGATTTAAATGAATGAATAAAGGACTTCCAGCAGCGAATCAGGGGTAGGGCAGCTCATACTGGTGGCTGCAGGGCCACAGGGCTGCCTCCCACCCCCACCTTCCCTGCTATTTAAGCTGTCAAAATTCAGAGCAACTCTGAAGAGTTGATGTGAGAGGGAGGAGGGGCAGGGTGTGAGTCTGCAGCTTATTGCTGGGGGTGCCAATGGCAGCCTAGGGCGTCTGTCTGGGTCCATGCATGAGAACTAGGAAGAGAGCCCAGCTCCAAAGGGTGAGCTGGCAGGAGCCATGCTACCCAGGAGGATTGCCAACCAGCCTAGGCCAGGAAAATCAGGAACCAGTAATCCAAGCTGGCAGGAGTCAGGCCACACATAAGACAGGGCAGGGAAAGAGCTGGACCCCTGGCAGGCCCTGAAGGCGCCAGTCTCTTCTGTCATCGCCACACCGGCCTGGGAAGAGCAGCAAGCTGTGGAGGGCTGAGAGAACACAGTGCAGTGATGCCTCTGGGCCTCACCTCCAGATCCATAGGTGTCTTCTGGAGGCAGCGCACGAAGCTGGGGCATCCCCTGAATCGCTGTATCCTGAGTGGGGGTGGCATGACCACTTCTCAGAGATGGGGCTAGGCAGCATCCTTTTATCAATTTGGAAGTGTTTCAGTAGGAACAAACCAACATGTGACCCAGGCTTTCATCTTGGCATGGCGGTAACCGCCTGGCAGCCAGTGA
This sequence comes from Solenodon paradoxus, assembly GCA_004363575.1. Taxonomy (NCBI): domain Eukaryota; kingdom Metazoa; phylum Chordata; class Mammalia; order Eulipotyphla; family Solenodontidae; genus Solenodon; species Solenodon paradoxus. Next base: position 510,062 of record RJWH01000779.1, on the reverse strand, counting down.
GGCGCAGAAGGCAGGCACTGCCTGATCTCTGCATCATAATCTTATTTCTGTGACTTCTGGAGTATATTTTGGACAAGACAGGGGCCTGGTGGTAAAACCTGGTGGAGAAGAGCGAGGGGACTTGCATTCAGACTGCCTGAGTTTGAGTTATGACTCCACAAATTCCCAGCTGTGTGACTTTGGGCAAGTTAATTGCCCTCTGTGCATCTAAGTTTCTTCTTTCTAACACGAGAATAATAGTAATGCCTCTTTGTAGGGTGCTGTGAGGATTAGCTGAGCAGTGCCTCTGATGCATTGGAATAATTCTAACTATACTTATAATACTCTGAATGATTCAGAAAGCATTCACATTGATCATGAAGTACGCAATCCACGTGCTCTTATCCCAAAGGACATTGGTTCTGGTGTTAAGGACACATGTATTCCGGAAGAAACCGTGAACTCTGTGGTCTCAGTAGGGTATGAGCTGGTGAACCTGGGATCAGGGATGGAAGGGGTTGACATAGGCCATGCAAATGATTAATGGCAGAAGAACCAGGGAAGGGTCTGGGCCTCCTGACTCATGTTACGTCTTCTTGGGTATCATGCTTTGATACACTAACCCAGTTTCTTTGCTCTCGTTTTTCCATCCAAGTGGATGCTTGGGCTCTGATACCCAGAAATGAGGGAGACGTGAAAGCAGAAATAATCAGCAAGAGTTCATGGCTTTATTTCCAAAGGTCTTAGCCTCAAAGGGAAGAGGACACTGGTGGCAGAGCATCTTGGATAAACTATGCAGGGAGAAGAATTTACTTTGAGACTAGAGGAATCTGAGGAGAAAAAAAATAAAATAAAAAGGTTAGAACTTGGTTGTGGCTGCCCTGGGGACCCCAGTACTGTATTTTTTCCTGAATTGCATTTCTGCAGGCCCAGCTACTTCTGTGGTTATTTTTGCTGCAGAGATCCAGGCCACTGCAGGGGCCTCTCTGTCAGAACACACTCAGCAATGAATGGACACAGCAGCTGCCCGCTGCAAACACCTCCCTGCGCTACCAGCGTGTGAAGAGTTTTATCGACTGCCCTGCTTTGGGTGGAAATAGAACAGCTCTGAACTTGCTACCTATCACCTAGAAGTCATATCCCATAAAGTTATTCCCTTTGTTGTACCATCAGCCATGCAGCCTGGCCGCCACAGTTTTGCTGTTTAACCATCTCATGCTCACACACAAGTCGGTTTTGACTGTGCCTTTCTGCCTCCCTGATGGGTACTGTGTGTGCAATTCATTATGAGAATTGTTTTCGAACGGCCGGCTGTGTGACAGGCTGGGGTCCCGGCTCAGTACCCAGACCTGATGTGAACTGAATTTCAAGTTTTCTCCTCCAAGTTCACACATGACTCTCTGGCACCTGTAACTCAGCACATATATTTTAGTTTTTAAAGGAAAGGTATAGGCGAGAATGAAGATGAGTAGGCAGGCAGGCAGGCAGAGAGAGGAGGAAGAAGCATTGTATGTTTTTGTTTAGTTGCTGATTTTGGTTGTTTCACCGGCTCTGCATCTTGAACCAAGGACCTTGGGATGTATATGGACTACGCTCAGTAAATTAAACCTCTAGGCCACCAGGGTACGCTTCAGCATCTGTATTTTGACCTGATTCTTTCTGGGATTCTTACCAGGGAAAGAAAATGACAGCTCTAGATTGAGTGGGAAGCCAGGTTGCTGGTGGCAGGGGCAGGGGCCCCCAAATCATGTCTCTCTGATTCACCTGGGGCCATGGAGGTGTCTCCAGGACTTGGGAGAGAAGCAAGGACAGTCCAGGTGGTAAAAGCTTCTTCTTTAAAAGGCTGTAGGTCAATTTCATTTTCCTCTCCCTATGCTTTCATCGATGTGTAACAAGGATCAGTGCCTTGCTGTGTCTCTTTGGGTGTCATTTTGGGCCCATGCCGGATCGGGGGGCTGGTCTGTCAGTTAATGGGTCACAGAGATCGAGCTGATTGTCTGACTCTGGCGCCTGGGCAGCAGTGCCCTCCGAAGTCCTGCACAGAGGCCTCATGCCAGGACACACTGAGGGTACCATCTGGATGACCCCAGTCCTGGGCCACATGATGAGGTACAGCTGGGCCTGGGAGGAAGGAGGGCTGTTGACTATCAAGCCCCTGTTGGTAACTGTAGCAACATTCAGAAGGGACTGGAGATCAATAGCGGCAGCCAGAATTTTATTTGCATTTATTTTCTCTTTGGGAACAGCATCAGGCCTAAAAAGAAGAATGGCAGAAACTGACTGCTGGTCTAGTTACTGCATCTGTGGTGGCTTCTGGCTCTGGAAGTTCCCTGGCAGCGGGCAGAGGCAGAGAAATGGGTCGCCTGAGCTGCATGGGTGGGAGGTGGGGATTAGGGGAAAGCCCTGCTGGGGGGACCCCTGCCAGGCCATTTAGCCTGTTGTGTGGCCACACAATTTGGCAGCCTGATCTCTCTGAGGAGGGAAAGATCGATAACGCTATTCACACATTTGTGCCTCTCTCAGCTTCTGACCACTTTGACGTTCATCAAGAGGCACCAAGGAGTATAAACAGACCTTGGAGGTGGGAAGTTGGATTCCTGCTGTTGTGGGATCAGAAGAGACAGGGAAGCCGGTTCATTCAGGAAGCTAGGAAAAAAAATGAAGGTTGATGGGTAAGCATCTAGGTGAAGTTAATAAAGACTCTGGACTGGGTTAAAAAATAAAATAAAATTAAGAGTCGAAGGAAAGCAGACAAAGAAGAAGCATTTTGAAGGAAGAAAGAGGAAGGGGAAGCACTTTATTTATTTAGTTTGGTTGTTCCCCTGGCCTGGTTCTCAAATTCTGGTCCTTGGGCTTTACAAGGTCTATACCCCAGGCACCAGCTTAGTGCCTAAGCCACTGAAATGCACTGGATGGAGTTATTCCTGGCACACAGTGAGACTATGTATTGAGATCCCTGGTTCATCTCTGTGCCACGACATTACAAACCTGAATTATCATCACTTTACAGATTTCAAAGTGCGTGGTATTTCTTTCCTCCTATTATTTTCATAGCCCTTGATGGATTATGTGGAGTATATTTTTGATTAATTGATTTAATCGATTTGTCATTTATTTATTCACTCATTCACATAAACACATATTAAGAAACTGCTGTGGGCCTCTCATGCTTCCAGTGAACAAGGCAAAATATATGCCTTCAAGGAAATGACAATCTAGTTGGGGGAGGCAGGTTATAGGTAAACAAATGAATATTTGGTATGTGGGAGGGTGTAAGTGCTACGGGAAAAGTGAAGGAGGCATGGGGTACAGCACGTGGAGCTGGGTGTTGGTAGCAATACCCTGTTTGTGTCGGTTTTAGGGACTGCCTCTCTGAGAAAATGGGCTTTGGGTAGAACCAAAAGGAGGTGCAGGAGCGTGCTTTCAGCTAGAAGAAAGCTTTCCAGGCAGTAGATTCAAGTTCAAATGCTGTGAGGCACGAGTGCGCTATTGTCTGAGACCCAGCGAGGAGGTCAACATGGCTGGGGCAGACAGCACAAAGGGCAGGGAGGTGGGAGGTGTGGTTGGAGAAGGGCAGAGACCAGTGACCCATGGCCTAGGTGGTCCTTCTGGGACTGGTAGAGCTTCAGTGGGGTCAATGGCAGAGTGATATGACTGACTTATGTTTACAAAGTATCAGCTACTGTTTTACCTCCATTAAAAATGATTCGGCTGTGGAGAAGAGGCTGACATTGGGCATTGACATTGACATTGACAAGGAGCAGGCAATGGAGAGACCACGGACAAAGGTTTGGGCAGAGTGGCCAGGGGTGGGAGGAAGAAGAGGAATTTGGATCTACTTTGCAGCCATTACTGGTAGGATTTTTTGACAGATTAGATATGGTTGGTGATGAATTTTATATGTAATGTTAGAAGGATAATGTTATATAATTAGTATAACCATTAACATGTAATGAGAACAATATAATATGAATATACAATTTATTCAAATATTACTCAATCTCTTTCATTTGATCACATACTCGGCATTTTACAAACCATTTTCATATATCAGCTCACTGAGTTTCTCCCCCCATCCCACCCACAAAAGATTGTAGTTTGACAGTGAGATAATAGAAACTCAGAAAGAAGACATGGTTTCCCCAAGGAAATTTATTTGTTTTTTTTCCTGAGGTCCATCACAAATTATAGAGTCAATGTTCTGACATGACTTGGAACCAAATTTGACTATAATTGTTTCCTTACCAGGTGTCCTGCTACACAGTGAGTTTTCTGAGCTCCAGGCCTTCTCCTCAGTCTTTGTGCACAGACCTGGAATCCTGAGCTGCCTGCCTGAATAGGATGGTTAGGAGCTCCTGGCACCTGAGCACACAGCAGAGGGTGAATGTAGTTAGAAGGAGGGGCTGGACATCAGAGTGCGGTCAGGATCTGCCCCATGGAGTGACCCACCACCAAGCAAGGGGAGTTTGACAGCCAGAAATTCTGGAAGTCTTTGACTTTGGGGGTCAACAATGAACAATCTAGGTCATAGGTAACAGAAAGTTCAAGTGGGAGATCCGGAGGAGTTGGGCAAGTAGTTTCTGTCTACCCTGAATCCCTTTTGAAGGCTGTGGTGCAGACCCAGGAGCACACCTCTCCTAGTGTGGCTTCTGACAGGGGCTCTTTGCCGACAGCAGGCCCATAATAAATGGTGACAGAAGGGCAAGCAAACACATGTAGCACATCCTTCTTGATGTTCCTCTCAGAGCCTCCTAATTGCCGAACTGCAAAAGCATTGAAGGTTCCTTGGTGAGTGTCTCTAGAAGTTGCAGCTCATCTGGGAGGATCTTCCATGCAGAGTTCCATGCAGGCTGTGGAGGTGAGTTTTTGTCTGGGCTTCCTGGGGAGACTCTGAGAGCCAAGGTAGAACATACATCTCAGAGTGAGTCCCTTCAGGAGGCAGGTCACTAAGGTATTTACACATCATCTCCCCAGTCATTTGTTGATGTTGCGAAAAGGCAAGGAGAGTCTTTTGGTGAGAGAAAGCCCTCAGACAAGGAAATGCAGCACTTGAGTTTGGAAATCAGGTCTGCTTGCTCTGAAGTGGTAAGAACCAGGGGACTTAGGTGTAAAGCCCCATAGTCAGGAAGCAGATTCCTTACAGAATTTGCAAGTGAATCATCTCAGAGGAACAGGCGCTCAAGACCAGAGATCACACTTCTCAAAACTTTCTGGAGTCTGGATCTTCGTGATTTCTCTGTGTAGGACCAAATTCTTCATCTTTCCGTACATACTCAGTGTTACAATGGGATTCTTCCTGTCTCGTTTTGGCCAATGAAACAAATTTTGGCAGGAACAAGTGCTATATTGCAAAGTAAATGGCCAGTTGTTTAAGCTAGTCCATGAGCTGTTTATTCCTACTCTACAATGACTTAGGAACTTGAACCAGAATGTAAATCTATGAAGCACATTTTAGTTTAGCTGACTTGTTTTTTATTTTTTAAAGTAAAGGTGCAGGCAGGAGGGCGAGCAGGCAGATAGCTAGTAAGAGAGAGGAGGAAGAAACACTTTATTTATTTGTATTTTAGCTGTTCATCATGGCTGTTTCTCTGGTCCCAGGATGTGAAGCTGCGTCCTTGGGACATATGTGGACTGCACTCTTTTCTCAGAGGCAGCAGACCAAACCACTACTCCACCAGCATGTGCCAGTTTAGCTGACATTTTTATAGCAAGATTTTCTTGATGAAGGAAGCAGTGTTGACTTACAGTCCAGCACAAGCTCCTTATCTACTTTGTCAAGCCCACAGTTTGAGCAGCAGTCATTTAGGGCACCTAGCCTCTTCCTTGCATTGAGGGCATAAAAAAGTTAGGAAAGAGAAATAAGTTTTTTTTTGAAAGGTGTTAGGGTGCCTGCACCTTACCTCAAGCACAGTGAGAGATACTGCTATGAAATTACAAGTTTTCCCCATATCAGAAAGTAGTGAGTTCCCAAGAAAACTTACTTGAGCCTTGACTTGGGGCATCAAGTGGAGGAGTAATTCCCATTAATTTATAGGGAAATTTTGGAGCCTGCCTAAACCCAAAAGCTATAAGCAAACCATGCCTAGTAACACATCACGCCTAAAACAGCACTCACAGGTAGTAAGAGCGGCCGGGATAAGCAGGTCCCAGGAAGGAGCCTGGGGGCCGCGCTCCCTGCGCCACAGGTGCAGCTCACGCTGCGCATGCGCCATGCTTGCTTTTCGACTTGTCGTAAAAGCAAACGTCCTCTTCGGATTTCCTTTGGCTGGTGAGAGCAGGTACTAGTGTAGGTCTTTCAGAGAAGCAAAGTGGCCTAAGGTGAACTTGGAAAAGTAGGGGAGCTTATTAAGAGTCTGGCCAGGAAATCTAGAGTGAAATGTTCCCTGCTGATGAACCCGTGTTAGGAGAGGTGACCAGGCCGACGCTTGTCTGTGCTTCCAGAAATTCTTAGGACAAAGGCTGCCAAGTGCTTTCCGATGAGGGCGAAGGCTCTGCCAGCGAGGATTGGTGGGACTTTTCAGTCCTGAGTATTAGCACGGCCTGCAGGGCTGCTGGGACCTCAGCAGGAAAACAAAAACCCGCAGCATACCCAGGCTGGACCACCAGCTTCTTGAGATGCTGCAGAAAGCATGCTCAAACAGGTGTGTCTGTTCACATCAAGGTGAGGGCAGGCGAGAGAACCGTTCTCCAGAGAACCCACCCAAGTACCCATGAAAGAAAGGCTCTGCTTTAAATACTTGCCAGGCCCAGAGAGAACAAAGGAGCATATGTGCTGCTACTCAGGTAAGAACTTATCCTGCTATCTTAACTTCTCTACTGGCCAACCTGGAAGGGGTCAGAAATGGCAGTGAGCTAATGGTGGGTGGCGGGTAGTTGAAAGGAGGCAGTGAATTGGTGGTTGAAGGTGAGTAATGGATTTATTACACTATTCCTTTACATTTGTATGTGCTGAGATGTTTCCATATTCAAAAATGAAAAATGAAAGGAAACAGCAGATAGAAAAAGAAGTGAACAAGGAGAGAGGTTTGTAACTGCAGAAAGCTTCGAAAAGGAAGAGACTTATTTTCAAATTAAGATTGAAGTGTTGATTATTACAGAGTCTGACCGTCTAATTTCATAATCAAGACTGAAGTTTGTGACTTCAAATGAGCATAAGTTTTTATACTAAGCAGACATGACACGGAAAGTGCAGGGAATTAATCCTAGGGGCAAATGAAGAAACTAATCCTAGTGAGCACATTAAAGGGCATTAGAGAATTCTAACTAAGGGAAGGCAATAACTTTTCTATAGTGTGCTTTTGATTCAAATTCAGAGAGAGAGAGAGAGAGAGAGAGAGAGAGAGAGAGAGAGAGGGAGAGAGAGAGGGAGGGAGGGAGAGAGAGAGGGAGGGAGGGAGGGAGAGAGACTGTGTTTGTATTTCAGGGGATCAGCAGTGAAACTCTGAACGTGTCACTTATTAAGGCCTGGTCAGCCTTTGGAGCCGTGTCCATGCTGTATTCTGGGCTGTGTTTTGGTTATGGGTGGATGTCCTCAGCTCCTGAGAGGGCGAGGCTGAGGAATGCTGTGTCCATGAGGCTGTGAGAGGAGCACCCTCCTTGGACCTAAGAGTAGAGAAGATTCTCATTCACTGTCTCCACTGGGCAACTGCAGCCCCACTCTAACCAGTTCGGTGGTCTTAGGGTGTCATTTCTACTTTCAATCTTCAATTTCCTCATCTGTAAAGTGGAGAAGGGAAGGGAAGAATGTAAGACTTTGAGAGGTGGTATTCGCAGCGCAGCGCAAAGCAGCAAAACTGAGTTTAAGGCCTGTTTCCTGTGCTGGTTTGCTTAGCACACTCACTAGAAACTCTCTCCCAGCCACTATCGTTGCTGAGGAAGTGCCGATGTTGACCCCAGAAGAGAGTGCATATTAGGACTAGGTAGCTTGTCACATGGGTCCATGTTTGGTGAAGGGTTTACCCAGAGGGAGGGAAGTATAAGTCTTACCCTGAAAACTCAGGTTTGCAAGAAAATGTTGCTTTATTTTTCAAAATAGATTTCATTCTGAGCCTTCATTCTGTTGGGCAACTGGGGAACTTTGACATCACTCTTTTCTACAGACATCCAAGATTGTGTTAGCATCCCAGGGTATCCATAGAATTGATGTCTGGCAGTGGTTCCCAACTGGTCGTTGAGCGCTACAACCTTTGAGGTCAAGTCCTTTCATTTGCTGGGGTTTCCCAGGTCCTGCTGTCTGCTTTGCACTCACATGGCATTTGTGGTGTGGTTTTCTCTCTGGGCTGGCCCACTCTGGTCTCTGCCTCAGTGTCGCACAGCCAGTGCTTGTCTTTTGGGGTCTTTCTGTTGCTGCTGCAGAGCCTGGATACTTCTTGTCTTGGGATCCATAAGGCGCTCCCCCCCCACCCCCGCATTCT
>RJWH01000779.1:456267-501569 GCA_004363575.1 Solenodon paradoxus | reverse complement strand
CTGAGACAAAGAAAACCTTAGCTTTCTGTGCAGAAATCATGATAGGATTCAGTAGGTAGCCTTCTCAGAAGCTGGACCTATTTTTATGCTCGGAATAGCCGAAATTAAACAATTCTCTCTTGATTGGAAACTTCTCCCCATACGAGGATGAATATTAGATTATGCTGACTTAAGGAATGATTGTATTTCCTACTCAGTTGAAGTCTTATTCGTTTGAATTTCATTAATAATGTGATTACCAATGAAATAACTCCATTAGACTTTTTATTTGGCTTTTTTAATTGTGAAGGTAATAGAAACACATTGTAGAGAATTTAAAAATGAGATGTGAGAAGAGTAAGGGAAGAAGGGAAGTGAAGGGAGGAATGAAGCCGACTAGATGCAAATGAGCCAAGAGTGTTTTTGATGTGCTGGACTCATTAAGTGTTTCATGTACACTCTTATTTAGTCTTCCCCACATTGCCATGGGAGAGCGATGTCATTAGCACCCTTTTGCAATGGCGAGTTCACCGAGGCACAGAGAAGTTAAGTAACTTTCCCAGAATCACACAGCTCTAGGAAATCTGATTCACCATCAAGTAATATTGTCTTCCAAAAATTACATTCTCCCATTCATTGGATTCAGTTCTGTTTCTCATTGCATCATTTTCTAAATAATTTGTAATTTGATTTTCTTTTTGGTTGAGTCCAAAGGATTTTTAATTTTTAAGAACTCTTTTTTATGATGACTTTTTAATTATTTATTTTTAATATAATTGAATCATGGTCAAACTTTAGCTGGTAGCTTTTTGCATTTGACAATTTTTTTCTTTGACTAGCATGTAATCAATACTGTAAGTGTTCCTTGGATATAGTAAAGGAGTCAGTCAATCGATTAATCATAAATGTACACATCCTTAATTAAATCTTCATTGTTTGTTTTTTTTTTTTTTTTTGCCAATTTGATCTGTAACAATTGAAAAGTGTATTCATGTTTTAAATTAAAAATCTGTCTGATTTAAGTTGAAGTCCGTTTATAAGAAATTTTGATTTGGTTGCTCTATGTTATTTGATACAAAGTATATATGACTATTGTCCTGCCATCCAGGCTTATATCTCTTATCACTACACCATCTCTCCTATAAATACTTTTGACCTTAAATTGAGATTAGCCAGATATTGAGATTATTGCTATTGCTTTTTGTCTGCTAGCTCGCTGATTTTTATCTGGTGGTGTTCTTTCTGTCTCTTTCATTTTTAATGATTGTAACTCTAGACTTATTTCTTGTGAACAACACAGAATACAATGTTTTTAAGAGTCAAATAATCTGTTTATTGTTCTGGAAAGTCTGGATGATATGGATAGCCTGAATTAGATCTCTTTCATTATATTTAAAGTGTACCATTTATTTTATTTGACATTTAAAATTTTTTCTCAGTCTTTATTTCTGCTGGATTGATAGACTATTGCTGGGAGGTCCAGCTTCCTGTTGGATGAGTGACCTGAGCACTCAGCCATCCCGAGGACACTGCTGTGTCCTCCAGTTGGCACCAGGCTTGCTCTCCCGGACTTCTGGGTCCCCTTTCAGGGGGAGGAAGAAACGAAGAAGCAAGGGGATATGTTTTCAACTGGGGAGATTCCGACATGCCTTTACATTCTCTATTGTTTTCTCCCTTTCATGTTAATATTAGATATTCTCTCAGATGCTTTATACTCCTCTCCACCTTCTACTTTTATTCTCCAATAGCTAGATTTATTTTTTAGCTACTTCAGTCATTTAAGGTACCAGTTTTATTTAAAATTTCCCCAATCATGTTCCTTTGTTTCCAGACCCCTCTTTAGAAGAGTCTCCCCTGGTAGCTTGATGCCTGTGAAGAGGCCATGTTAAGTGCTATCCTGTAGGGGTCGCCAGAAGCAGAGGCCTGTTCCTCAGTTTCTCTCTTTACATTGATAACATTGAAATTAATTTTCCTTGACTATTATAGAAGAAAGTGAAAGGAGTGCTGAATTTCAATTTCTTTTTTTTTTTTTTTGCATGATATTGTTCGCTTCCTCAAAGATCCTTGCAAAGTTAGGAAGTAGCTTGTAAGGTATTAACAAATAGGAGTTATATCTTTTAAATTGTATGTACTTTATCAACCAAATTGCTTTAAGGGATTAAAAAATAAATTCCTTGTCACCTTTTCCACCTGCAGTTCCTTCTTGTCTTTATTTTTGTTTATTGTATTTATTTACAGTGTTATTACTTTTACTTGGTTAAGTTTCATAACTCTTGCATTCTGGTCTTTAAATCCATAATTGTTTAGTTTTTGTTCTATATTTAAATGGATTAAATAATCACTGCTATTATTTTACCACAGCTGTTCATATCTGATTTTTAATTTTGATTATCTCTTGGAATTTAAATCCATTATCAAGTAGTTTTTATAAGAAGGGCTCAGAGTAATGTATATTCAACACTTAGCAAAATTCCAGGCAGTAATCATTGTTAAATGTTATTTAATAATGATAAATAGAATAATGATAATAATACCTTTTATTATATTGAGCATATTTTACTTATTCATCTATTGTTTAATTGTTTTCCTTTTTTTAAATTGGTGCTCCTTTGTTCCACAGAGAATAAAATCATTACTTCTTTGTTCTTTCTAAAGATATATTTACGAAGAATTTCTTCTCATCTGCCTTTTTATTTTTGTTTCTTTCACTATGCAGAAACTTTAATTGTATGTAATTAAATCTGATGATGTATTCTTTGTGATTTCTTCTTTTAATTCTAAATTTGCATACTTGATATTCAGTTTTATAGTCTTATTTTTCTATAATTGGAATTTAATCTCTTAATATGTAGCTCTGTAATCCATTTAGAAATTTACTTAGTCTGTGGTTTAAGGAGAAAATCAAGGTTAATGTTTTCGCCAATTTTATAACCAATACAATTTTTTGACAAGTTCTTCCCTTCCTATATTTGTTGGATATTAAATTCTAACACATTTGTACACACACACACAACACATTTTCTCTCTCATCTTTTGTTTTCTTTTCACCTATTCTTGTACCTTGATCTGTTACTTTTATAATATACCGCTTATCCCTTGTGCTGCAATTTGTGTTAATGTCTTATTTAGATAATTCTCTAAATCAGCTTTGCCTACCTCTGTTCCCAGTATTTCAGTTTAAGTATCTGCAACATACAGTGCAAACGTCTGTCACATCTTTTATTTCTCCAACTTAAACTTAATAGGAGATCAAATTATACTTTTCCATGTTTAGCCAAGACCCTGGAAATCACCCTGCCTAAAAGGTCTCTGTGTGGGGCACCTCTCTTACTTTCACAACAAGATTGGAAGATGAGTTAACCTCAGTTGTGCAAATGGTTTCACTTCCCTTCGCTATGAACACATTTCTCACATCTTAAGCATCTACCAGCTGGATAGGACCCCACAGGGGTTTCTTACACCATGACTGGAACAGCGAGTGTAAACTCTCCACACATTGGTCAAACCAAGAGAGACTGGGCAGTATCTCCTGGACAAGCACAATTCCTACCTCTCTTTTAGTGTTTAATTGTTTCGTTAATTAATTTTTTTGTAAGTCTGTCTTCTCTAACATGCTGTGAATTGCTGGAGGGCAAGAAACACGTGTTTTATTTTGCATCTCCAGGGCAGAGACAGAATCTACCAGGTGGTAGAGGCTTAATTACTACTCATTAATAAATGATTCACTTCCCTAAGCCCCACGTTCTCCCCTGAACCAACCTATTGACCAACCAACCTATCAACCAACATCACAAAAATAGAAGCAGTGAGATGATTGCCAAGGCAATTCCCCAAATTTCCTTGAATCAGTTGTGTTTATATGCAGTCAGGCTATTTCAGCTATTGGATCATGTTCTACTGCAGATCCAGAGATAAGTCAGACACGATTCTCTTCCTCAAGAAACTCAGAACTTCTGAGGCGAGATGACACATTCGCTTAAATATAACCCGTTGGGGACACTGATTGGTGCCACACAAGCTGTGTGTCAGGAGAGAGAAGAAAAGAGAAGAGTAATTTTTCCCCATTAACCTTTAGGGATACGAAATACCATAATTTTGGTCTTATTAAAGGCTGCCCCATGATTAATATTTCCATCTAAGAAGCAATTAAGGAATTATTATCTGGGGAGATTATGACAAAAGGAATTAAACCATGCCAGCTCTGCTCAGGCAGACTACAGCTCGGCTATGAGTATTGAAATTAAGCCTTATTTAGACTAAAGGCTTATGTTTTGTCCTTAACTTTTGTTCTGGTACTGCATAAGAACCACTGAGTGGATAAGTGATAAATTATCTAGAACTACTTAGCAAATACAATCTACAGTGCTAAATGGAACACATTATAATCGTGGTGTGATAATCAGAATAATAATAATTTAACATGTGTAGTAGACTCCAAGGGGCAACAATCTGTTAAAACACTTGCATTTTGAGATATAAAATTATACTTTTCAGCGTTATAGGAAGTACTTCATTATTTCTAACCATTATGGAAATAGTGGAGAAATCATCTTGCCTCAGTGCTGTAATCATATTGTGTTCACAAGTATATCTAATTACAAACATTTTACCAGAATTATTTTTGCAAACCCAGTTATTTTGTAAAGGTGTTAAATGCAAAGACTTACTACGATGCCTGTTAAATAGCTTAAAAAAATATACGAGCTATGGACTCAGGGAAGAGTATGACTTCCCTAGCTATAAACTTAGAGAAGAGTGGTAAAGGGATCTTCCCTTTTCTTAGGAAAAAATAGGGGCCCAGAGAACCGATTGTCTTGTCAAATAGGAGTGGGACTGGGAGCCAAACTTACGCTTTCTTACCTTCTGTCTAGTACTTGGAAACCTATATGGTGTTGTCTTTAGAGGATTTTTTTTATTTTGGTGGAAGGAATAGTGTTTTTATATCCTCATTTGCAAACTGGAGACCCCGAGGTGCTGATATACAGTGAAACACCCCGACTGAGTCCTATAGGTCCCTGATTAGAATCAGGAGTCAGTTTGCTATGCCCCCTCCTTGGTATCTGGCTCAAAACTGGGTTTCCTACTGCCCTCTGTTGTAGGTGTAGGAGCAGGTATCCAGAGTATCTCTCTCTGCCTTCAGAGAGGAAGCTGCTCCTTCTGGAAGCATGGAGGGTAACAAGAAGTGGCCTGAATATACCCATGACTCTAGTTAGGGCAGGTTCATCCCCAGAGTTGACTTTGAGTTAGCAGATGTTTATCAAGTGCTTACCTCATGCCAGATGCTGCCCTGTGCACTGGGACAGTGAGAATAGCAAGAACTGCTTTCAAAGAGCTTGCTGTTTGCAATACAGACTAGGCAGAAGGCGTAAGAGGAGAGGGTTATCCTAAGTCCTTGGCATTGAGAAGTGTCCTCAAAAATAACAGGTGTCTTATTCCACATTTTCTTCTTTTTTCTTTTTTTAATTAGAAAGTTTATTGAAGGAACATTGCATCATGACTTTATATAGATTTGAGGTGTGAAGCATCATAAATCAACATTGTTCCACATTCTAGATGGAAAGTTTCTTTGCTCTGAATTTCTAAATTTCCACAGATCCCTATGTGGTGACATTTTACTCATTTCTTTAGCCCACCAGCTTCAAAATACTTGCTTGTCTATACTAGGCATTTCTCACAGCCCTTTTCATAAATTTTCCACATGATTAATGTTACATTTAAAAACCTCCACTTTGGGTATGTTTGCGGTAGAGGCCACACAGCTGTAGCTGTCAACGGGTCACGCTGCATGATAAATTAGCCAGAATGGAACTCTGGAAATGCTGTCACTTTCCTCCATTAAAGCAGGAGCTCTGGATGAGCCTCTGCATCTTCACTGCTCCACACTACACCCTAGATAACAACAGAGCAATTTGCAGAGAGTCCTACCAACAATTCCTGGGCACTCAAGTCATGGCTGGTACAGTGGGACTCTCCTCCACAGGAGTTGGCTGACGGTGGACCCTAAATCACTCCTTGGTTACTGGTTTCATTTTCCTTTTTGCCACTATTCATCATATGCATTTCACTTTTTCTAGGTTTTACACTGGAACACTTGCTGGGAAACTGCTTTCATCCTTTTCCTGGGAAGTCTGGAATAATCCCCAGGTGAGACATGGTGTCTGGCGAAGTGAACTGGAAGTCCCCATCTCCCTGTTGACATGGATTTGATTCAGTGTGATTGTAGGCTAGGACAACCTCTTCCTGGGGCTTGCCTGGGCACTCTCTATTTTTGCCTTTTTAGTATTAGCACTGTGGCTTTTCATCTTCTGCTGTTTATAGCCCTTCTCTAATGAAGGAGCAAGATAAATGATTAGGTTTTTGCTTACTAAACTGTAATTGCAGCAGCTTCTCCTTGAGGTGGTACCGAGGACACCTTGGGTAGATTTGGTGGCTCATGTATTTGCTGGTCAGAATCTCTTGGTTTAATCTTGCAGATATCATATCATAGTGTTTGTAGCGATTTAATTTCTAGAGGGCAACCTCATTCTTTTTTTTAAATTATTTTTATTTTTGCACATTAAAAAAACTCACTTGTAAAGATTCCCCATCCCTCATGTATATGTCAATACATGCTACCCTCCACCAAATCACCAAGTGTTCTTCACCATCGTCTGGTGGGCTGTGGCGGGCAACCTCATTCTTGCATCTCCTGGTTCTAGGTCTCTACATACCCGGAGGAGAAAAGTAGCGACCATTTTGTATTTATTTAATGTGATTGATAAGGAAGACCATAGGAGGAACCTGAAGCCAGCTTTTAATTCCTACTCACCTGGGAAGTGGAAAACCATTAGACAGGTGTGTGGACCTGAGCAGCATTCCTTCAGATGCAGTAGGACTTCTTTTTCCTCTCAGGTTATTCAGTCTTAGTGTGTCATTGACATGCTACTTTTCCTGTGGTGTCTCCATGTATGAATTATAGAAAATGTTCCAACTTGGTATATAAAAGACTGTACCCCAAGTCATTTCAAGGCCCATATCCTGGTATTTAAGGCTGTTCTTCCTGCTCATAGACTCTATGTGACCTCTTAGCCACTATCTTTTTCCTTAGCCTGGGACTGAATACGTGTGCTCTCTGTCCACCAATCAGCCAGTTCTGGCTCTTGCCCCTAGATTCTGGAGGTGCTGCCTTCTCTGCTTGAAAGAATGTTGGGGAGATTCTCTCTCTGCCTCTTATGGACAGGAAGAGCAGCTGCCTGATTGGGATGGACTTTTTTTGAGCAGAAAGCAGGTTGCCATGGCAGTGTGAACATTATCACTTTATGAAATGTCAAATGAACTACCACAGATGCTCTGTGACCAAAGCAGTCAGTATAACATTGGTTATTATTCCTGGGACAGTCTTGAGTGGGTTTGACATAAACGAGGTAAATGGCTCAAATGTGGACAGTTGGGTTAGGGCGTTAGGTTGTGGCTGAATGGACGACTATAGGCTGTCACTAAGTGACTGCCTCTGTGGGAAGTGGGCCACCTCATGCTAATCTGAATGGCTCCACTGGAGACGCCTCAAGTCCAGCCTCTGACCCTTCTCACTGGAGGCTGGATGAATGGTTTTCAACTTTCCTCAGGGTGTGGTGTTGGTGGTCAGTGTCCAGGAAAAAACATCCCTCTCTTCACGACCATGGATATAGCTCTGGTCACGATGACTTTGTTTTGGGGATTACTGCATGACCTCCTGAAGGGATTTCTCTGGTTCCCCAGACTTGCTTCTTTTTGTCCACTTTCTACTCTGCACTGGCCTCCTGTCATCGAGCCTATTGCCATGTAAAACCTTCCAACTGCATCCTCTCCTCAAATCAACTATTATTCATGAATTCGTCCCTGCCTCAGGCCCTTGGTACTTGGCACTTTCCTCTGGCTGGAGAGTTTGTCACATGTTTGGATCTGTTTGATTTTTCAAGTTTGTTCAAATGTTTCTTCTTCAAATAAACCTTCCTTGACCCTTATCTACAGCATCCCTAGTCCTACCGGGCCCTGGTACTCCTCTAACATCCTCCTTTCTCTGGTCATCAGAACACCGACTATCTGAATTTATCTTTGTGGTGATTGTGGTGGTGATGGTTTATTCCACCATCAGATCCACAAAGGGAGGATCCCATCTGTCTGAGTGCAGACTGTTGGCCAGGGCTTATAACTCAGCAACCAATCAAAAAGAGATTCTGTTGAGTAAATCTCTGCAAACTCCAGGTTTGTGTCTATGAGCTGCAGCTTCTAAATCATTTCAAAGTCATACATGATTAGAAATATGACAATGGAAAGAATCTTCTCAGAAATCTTATTTCAGTATATTTTGGGGTCTAGTTATTTCACATAGGCTAGAGTCTCAGTTTCCCCAACTTTCATTAGAACAGTTTTAAATGGATTAGACAAGCTCCTATGATCTTTCCTGCACTGCATTTTGATGATTTCAGTGTGTAATTCTCTGTCTTTCAGGGATCCCCACTTCCCATATTCCAAGTAGAGATCTCTCTACGCAGATAATGATGGCATTCTTGAAGATGCTGCATATTTCTGAGATGACAGTATTGACTTGCTTTTTTTTTTTTTGGGCGGGGGAGAAAAAGTTTTTCTAATTTACTTATGAGTCTTTTTCCATTCTTTTAAGACTAAGAGGCATGTATGGGGTGCACCAACCTGCATCAAAGAATTGTTAGCCATGTTCTCTTAGTGTGTGCGTGGCAGGTTTCATCTGGTCACACAGGGAGGGGTTGCTGCTCTTCTCTTCTCCTCTCTCAGGCCCAAACCTGTAGGGACAGGAAGTTAATTATCACCTCTTAGGATTCTTTGAACCTTCATTAGTCTTGAAAGGACTGTGCTCATGCTGGTCCTCAGAAGGGAACAGACTCACACAGACAATTATTTCCTTAGCTCCATGTCACTCCGTGTGCATATGTGCCTGACATACTTGAACTTTGATCATGAGACTCATGCAAAATTCAATGTGAAGGCAAATGTTGAATGAAGAGACCCCAAAACTCCCCCATTTGGTGATTATAATAGATGTGGGCATCCATCTTGTGTGGAGTCACTGTGGGCGTCAGGCGGGCTTTGACAAAGGCCACCACATGGAGCCACCTCCCCACTGTTGTCAAGATCAGATTCTCCAGAGAGAAGAAGGGTGTCACACATGAAAAACCTCCACTCAGGGCTCCTCTTATCCTCCCAGGCAATCAGCTGCAATGAGGCTGGAGAAAGTGGGTTTGGAAGTGCTAAACTGTGGAGTCTCAGCCCTGGGAGGGTACGTAGAAGGATGTCTGACAAGATGGAAGATGCAGAGCACTTTCAGGACAAATCGAAGTCCTTTTTATCACTTCCCGTGGAAACTCTCTCGGGGTGGCTTGCTCTGGAGTGTACACTCTGCCTAGTGATCCTGTATTTGTATCGTTTCATCCTGACACCATCACATGGAGCAGGTTTTATTTTGAAATGACTGGTTTATAGTAAGACTCTTTAAAAAGGA
This sequence comes from Solenodon paradoxus, assembly GCA_004363575.1. NCBI lineage: Eukaryota > Metazoa > Chordata > Mammalia > Eulipotyphla > Solenodontidae > Solenodon > Solenodon paradoxus. The sequence goes on along the minus strand of RJWH01000779.1, from coordinate 492,094 downwards.
TAATTCTTTTGCCCAAAGTCATATAATCAGCTCCTAGAGGTAAGATGTAGTTTTCTTTGGTTGTGTAACAGATCACCCCCTCAACATTGTGGTATAAAGTGACAACCATTTCTTATGCTCTCAGATTCTGTGGGGCAGACACAGGGCCATGGCTTGTCTCTGCTCCACCACGATCTACGAAGACCGAAGGTGCTGCTGCATATCTAGGTATCCAGGGCATCTAGAAGACTCACTTCTACTGGGACTACTGGCAAGGGCAGCTACACGTGGCCTTTACCTCTAACTTGGGCTTAGCTGAACATGGTACCTGGTTTCTGGAGGAAGTGTTCTAAGAGTGATCATTGGAGACCAAAGCAGGAATTGTAAACTCTCTCCTGACTTCACAAGTTACCTCCTTTATTGGCTGAAGCAGTCACAAGCCTATCATTTCACAGCAACTCACACCTCTCCGTGGAATGTGCATCAAAGAATTTATAGATGTATTTCAAAATGGCCACAGAGGATTTGAATCCAGATCCCCTGACAGTTGCCTGGGTGTAAGAGGCAGTGTGTCCTCCGGGAGGCTTCCACAGGGAAATGGACAGTATGTATTTAACATGACTGCATCAATAATTCTCTTGTGCTCTTTGAAAGAAGATGCCGAGTGGGGGCCAAATGGCCCACCTGTGCAGCAGTGGACGGCCTGCTCTCTGGTCCTCCCTGTGAGAAGGGGATAGCCATAGTCGCTCCGTGCCTCTGTCTAGGACACAGTGCCCTGGGGCTGTGACAACCTTAAGGGTTTTCCAACCTGTTATTTAGAGAGGAGTGAGGTCTCTTGTCCATGAGGAGGGACAGCTACTCAGCCATTCAGCCTGCTGCCCTCAGGCACACTCAGAGTACATGGTCTGTTCCTTCCCTGTATATCAATTCCCTGCATATCATCTCTGTATATCAACTCCATTAAACTTTGCTCACTTGCCAGTTCATCCTGCCATGGGTAATACATGTGGAATCATAATATTCTCTTAAAGTCAAGTACTCACTGACTATTAGGTGAGTAACCAGAGGCAAATGACCTCGCCTTTCATGACCTCATGCAGAACAGTGATCTATTTCTTAGTAATGTTTTTGGGATTGAATGAACTGATAGGAGAAAGTGTTTTGTAATCTGATGAGCATGATACTTGTTAGAGGTTTTTATTATCATTTCCTTTAGCATTTAGAAGGCAGACAGCAAGTGCTTAATAAACACATGCACCGTAGTTTTGGTTTCCTCCAGACCCCAAATGAAGTTCCTGTGGGAGGGACTGGTAGCTTTGTCTCCTGTCCTCCTTGGGGACCTATGTTACAGAAGTCCTTCCATATGAATTGTTCACACTGTGCTTTTTCTTACCTTGCTCAGCTGGAAGAGGGATTGCAGGCTTTTGTAATCGACATAATCACAGCATTGATTAAGAAAAAAATAACTGACTCTTTCAATTTAATTAAATGGCTAAGGCTATGCAGCCTTCATCTCAGGCTGTCTGCTGCAGGGCAAAGCTTACTTGTGAAGGGTGATCTGGTGTCTCCTCTTCCAGGACATTTGCAAAATGGAATAAATTTTTTTGCAACAAATTACTTCACCCATCAGAGATTCAGTGACATTAATCTAGGAAATGCACAGAAACAGTTCTCCCCACATCAGGTCTCTGTAAAAAAGAGTGGTCAGAACAAACTCACAAGAGACACATCTTGGTTCAGGGCACATTTCTGAAAAATGTTCAGTCTGCTCTATTTTTATAGTAATCAGTGGATCTGTGTTTTAAACAGCAGGTATTTATTAGGCTCCCACTGTGTGCTCAGTGCCGTTTTAGAAGCTGTGGGGAGTACAGATCGGAAGAAGCTGTCCCTGCATTTATGACATTTGTTTTACTGCTGTGTGTGTTCTGAGAAAAGCTTACATCGAGTCTACATAAAGACGAGACAGTGAGGCTGCAGTTGCATTAGAGCCGTACTGGCTGTTGCAGGGGAGCCAGCATAGGTGGTCAGCATTTGAGTTGCGGTTCGTAGTGCAAGTTCCTTCTAACTAACTATGCAAAATTGATTAAGTTGCTTAACAATTTGAGTCTCAGTCTCTTACCTGCTAAATAGGTCTCATACAGAAGCAGACAATCCAATGAGATCTGTTAGCTTTGAGCTCACTCAATCCAGTAAACACTTATTAGGCTCATTTGAATGGAATATTTGGGGAAACTACTTTGAATGGTGTTTCAATGATCTATTTCTGCCTAAAAACCCATCCTAAAACTTAGTGGCTGAAGCAGCAGCCACTTAATGATATCTCACAATGTTGTGAGTTGACTGGGCTCAGTGGACTGGTTTCTACTGTCTTTCTTGGGATTTTTCATTCACTTGCAATCAGACGGGACTGGATCCTTGGTTCTGCTGCATGTGGCTCTACCTCCATGTGGAATCTCACCCGCTGGGTCCTTTCCATATGGCCTTTCTCTATCCCGGAGTCTTACATGATCAATCCAGGCCACCAAGAGATATGAGAGTGGTTAGAGTTCCTCCATTTCTGGACTGACAAGTATTAGAACATTGCTTTCTCCACATTCCTACGGTCAAAGCCATCACGGGTCCAGATGAGATTCAAGGGGTTCCACAATTTCTAGCTCTTGAAAGGAAGGATGAGATATTTGGGTCAGTTTTATATATCCCAAACCCCCAGCTCCAGGGCCCTTTCCCCAGCAGTCTCTTGGTGGGAAGACCCACTGCTGACAAAGAGGCAAATAGATCAGTCGTCCAGCAGGGCCTCTTACTATACTTCTTTGATGTGAATTCCTTGTATTTGACTTTAATAGGACAGCTTTTTAATAGGTGTTCAAGGATTTATTCACACGACAAACCGTGCAAGTGACTAATGTGTAAATTTTATGTTTGATCTACTTATTTACAATGGCACATTTACTTTTTCCTCAAAAAAAAAAAAAAAAAGGGAGGCTGAATTCTCATTAGACAATCTTGGTCCTGCACTCAGGTAAGCGGCATGGAGGTTACTAAAAGATGCTTTTTCCAGGGTAGAAAATCATTGGAGATATATCACAGCCTAGGCAGGATCTCTGGGATGCTTCTCTGACTTAGGACTTTTGTGCCTTCTTTCCCAAAAACCATGTGCAACCTATTTCTGCTCATATATGTTTTTCCTCCTGTATTTGTGCTGTTGATTGAGGTACAGACTATTATATTGGGGTAGTTCAGCTTTTTGAGAGTTAGGAAAACTGCAAAGAAAGTAGGAAAGTGGAATAACACATGGCACTGAAGGCATATGGGTATTTTGGGTGAACCATTAAGGGCCCTCATTATATAGGGTGTGAAAATTGGTGTGATTATGCATTTTATTTTATTTTGGATTCCCCAACTAACGTGGATATTCTTTGAAGGTCTAAGTTTCTTGGCACTGATTTTTAAAAATAAGATTACATAGCAAGGCAAGAGACACTCAAGGGGAGAAAGACGGGATAGTAGGCAGACTCACGACCCACAACTTAATTCCCGGGGACTAGATAGCATGCACACAGATATATTAGCTTGCAGGAAAAAGGGGACGATTGCAGGTGGAAATAAGGTTACTATTCAGTAAGGTTAAGATAGGGAGGTTATCCTGGATCATGCGGACGTAATTACACTAGTCCTTAAAAACTGAGGAAAAAGGAAGTTAGAAATTCAAAGTCCAAGAGGCACACAACACAGAGTACCTTTATGTTGGCCTTGTAATCAAGGAAATGGGGACCTTAGTCCCTTAAGTTGCTGACAATAACCTGCGTGAACCTGAAATGGGTTTCTCCCCAGAACCTCCAGGTAAGAGCCTGGTTTTTTGGGCTCATGAAAACTTGGGCAGAGAAGTCAGTCACACTGTGCTTTACTTCTGACCTATAGAAACCATGAGGTGTACTACAACTAATTTATGTTGTTTTAAGTCATGGAGTTTGTTGGAAGTTGTTAACAGTGGCATTGGGGAATGAATAAAGGTGGCATGCTTTCCTCTGTGTCTTTTCCTTCCCCTCTGTTCTTCATCTGTTTAGCTTGAGGTTCTCTGCAGCCTTCAGGAGGAGGTGGATCCCAGAGAAGTGTCACTCTCTTGATCTAGAAAAGATGTCCAGTGGAGGGTAGATTATTCAGGGGGAGTGAGATGAATGCTGGGCTCCAGGCTGCCAAGCTCACTGGTTGGAGACAATTAGGAAATGACTTCCATAGAAGACTCTTGGCTACACTCAAATCACCCTATCATCTTGGGATGTCTGAGCAGAAGTCAGTATTTTGCAAGCTCATCCTGGACTCCTTTTTCTCATCCCTCCTTCTTTTTTCTGCCTCGTGGTCATGCTGCCAAAGTGTCTTCCTAGAGTTCTAAGAAGATGACTCAGGGTTCATTCTAGCTCTGGAGACTGTTAATTTAAATGATCAGATGTGGGGAAATGAGCACTAACATGCATGCAGTTTATTCAGTCATGATAGAGAGGATTTGCAGACCCCAAAAGGAGGTTTGCTAATTCTAATTTATTTTTTGCTCTAACACAATCATATTATACTATTTATTCCAGTCTTCCTTTTGTTAACACTGGGAAGATTTTTGCTGTTCTTCGACTTTTACAAAACAATCACTCCTCCATTTGGTCAGTTCCTTCCTTCAGGCACAAAGCCAACTCCCCTGTGAAGTCCTGATTCCCCTGCAGCCTGGTTGCCACAGCCTCCTGTTTTCGCATGTCCCATGGCCTAATCCTTACCAGGCTGCACTAGGTTCTCTGTTGATGTGTTGCCTCCCATCCTGGACTGTAGTTTCTTATGCTCTTGTCTTCCCAGCACCTAGGATAACGTCGTGGGTGCCCAGGGGTAGCTCTGGAAAAGGAGAGGAAGGGAATAGTGAATGCTGGAGCAGCCTGCCGAAACATGGACAGATGGGACCTGACAGATTGCAAAAAGCAGCTGGGTGTGAGGCATAAAAACCAAGGCAGTTAATTAAAATTTTTTTATTTGACCTGATTAAAAAGAAGTTATAGCTATGAAGTTTCTGCTGAGGAATTAAGGAGAGATATGAGTCAGTGGAGTATATACAGTCTAGAAGGAGGAGAGGTCTCGGAACCTGGAATGCTCATCTGGAGTCTCAGCATGGCCGCTGGCTTACCATGACCTTGAGTCTTGGGCTCTCCACTCAAGTCAATGAGAATTTGCATTCCCTGAATACTCAGTGCTCTTCCAGAAAGCACTCAATGTACTGGCTGAGCAGCTGGTAGTTAATTCTGTGCCTGTGCTGGGATGAGTCAAATCCAAGATCCGGGAGGGGAAACGCCAGTATTTCCAAGTTGCACAGTTTTTGTTTTCACTTAGAAGTATGCCCATTGTGGTCTCCAGTTTCCTGTATGAAGAACAAATGCACATTCCTGCATCTCTCTTCTCTTATTGGAATCCTTGCCCTTGTGTTGGTTGAGATGCTCTGTTCCTTTAGGGAGAGAATGGGGGCTCTAACTTGATTTTGCTGAAGTTCCCAGTAACTAGAAGAGGCAGCCAGGAGGGAGCCCAGTTGAGCTGGTTTTTCAGAGGGCTGAAAGGAAAGCATGCTTCTAAAAGCTTTCCTTTGGAAAGTTCTACCCTTTGAGCCTCAGAATTTTCCCTTGGGAAGGACCTTGCCTATCAGAGAACAAGAATGGTGTCTTTTTTATTTATCAGATTAGGAAAAATGAGGGAAAAATAAATAAACAAGCAAACAGACAGACAAAAGCTAACTACCCCAAGACCAGAGCAACCAATTTGTGTTGCAAATATATTACTATATCAAAAGGGATGTTTTCTAAGGGAAATGTTGTTGGACAAAGAAGAGGCTGAGAGTTCTGGATCCTTCTTACCCTAGAATGACATAGGATATGGGAAGGTATTTTCTTTGATAACATTGAAGAGAAGCAGTGAGACCATATATACATAGAACTTGGTGCTGAAAGGGCCAAGCAGGTGGAGAGATGTAGGTGACATTGAGGGCATCACCATGATAGGGTTGGGAGGTCATTGTGAATGAAAATGTCTTATTTGAAGCAGGCTGGAGTTAAGTAAATAATGTAGAGTGTGTGAGGAGGTCTCATGCCTGGGAACTCAGAATTGCTTCTCTCCTGGTTATCGGGAATCAGTATTCCCTGGAGAGTTTTCCTCTGCGACAAAGGGATGATTCATGGCAGGGTGGAAGAGTGACCTGGGCTTTGGAATTCAGCTTTCATCACTTAATAATCATGTAACCTTGGCCAAATTTTCAAGAAGTCCTAGTTTCCTTACATGAAGATTTGGAAAATTAACCTTTGCCTCATTGGTTTTCTGTGTAGATTAAATTATTCAACATATGGAGGACTTCTATTTTAAATGTCCTGTGGCAATCAGGTCTTGAAAGATTTTCTTCCAGTTGCCCTATGAATGTTAATGAAATTATATAAAAAATAATTCTGAAACGAGGAACAGTCAATCATTGCATCATTTTGGGAGACATTTTCCCTAACTACAATTCTGATGAAAGACTGATCAAGTGCCTCTTGTTTCAGTCCTCTTTTTTCTTATCAGTGCAGATGACCTGTAACGTTGGTGGGCACACCCAAATCCAGAATGCTTAGCTTAGTTGGTGGCATGGGTTCTGCCACTGTCCCTTTTGTAAAGAATGGTCCCATTTTGGAGGGAATTGGTAAAAAGAACAGCTACCACTTTCCCCACTATCTGCCTGTAGGTCAGAGACAGATTCTTTCTGAGTCAGGAAGCAGGCAGACCCTTTTCTGAGGGAACAGGGACTTCACACCATCTCTCACTTTGATTGGCTGTCTTCCGTTCTGTTCTGCATCTGTAATTTCCATATACAAGCTAGGGAGATGTTGGCTGTCACACCTGCCTCCTGGGGTTTATTGTGCAAAAGAACGAAGACACTGTAAAGATGAATAAGAAATCATGGACATGAAACTGAAAAAGGGAAGATCCAAAATGGAGTTGGAAGGCTCTCAGGGGACTGGACTTATGCTTGTCTACCAGGCCTGACCACTTTGGAATCAGCCAGGTCCTCTCAGTGGCTCTCCAAGCAAGATGCTCTTCTAAACTTGCACTGAAAGACTATGACATCAGAAACATCATCAAGTTTATATCCATTTTTTGCATTACTCCTTCCATCTTCTCAATGACACCTGGAATCTTTGGGCTTTGAGAATGTAATGCTATTCGTTAATGCATAAAATTTCAGTGACTCCTTTTGCCTAAAAGTAATGTAGTAAGTCATATGTAGCAGTCCAATCCTCTCATTCTATAAATCCCATGTTCCTTCGAGTCCTCAGCTTCGATGCTCTGTGTCAACTCCACCAGTCCAATCCACCCATTCCTCAAGACTCAACACTTCCATGAGGACTTCCCTGACTCAGTCCCGTTTCATGGGTTGTCTCTTTTTTCCTTCTTCTTGAACATTCACAAAGTTTAATTTTTTTTTCATAATTCACGCCTTTTCTGTTTTATGTTTATGCTAGTTGCTTATCTTTCATACTGTTTTGGGCTTTTGTATTATATTAATTTATATGTGTTTCTAATAAGCAGCATATATATTGATTAAAATATATCCTATGTCTTCTTTTTTTAGACGCTTAGTACATTTATATTTTATATAACGATTAGTCTATTTTTACTTCTGCATTTAATTTTGTTTGTTTTTTCACTTATACTCTTTTTGGATTTATTTCTCTCTCATTTTTGCCTTCTTCTGAATTGATCAATTTTTCTTAATTCCCTTTTGTTCTCTATTTTGTTTTGCATTTAATATTAGTTGTATTTCTTGTAATGGTTGCTCTTAAATTTGAGTTTATATTGCTATTGTATTTATATAAGTTAGTATCTCTAATAGTTTCTCTTTCAAGCATAAAAAAGTAGAAAAGGGCTCTAGTATACTTTATTACATATGGTCCTTTGATTCTGCCTTTCTTGTTATTATTGTCTAATGTTCCCTAATTGTCTATGAACATTAGACAATGATTTTTAATACAAAAATCTTAGTTTCATCCTGTATTTACAGATTTTTTTGGCCATTTTCTTTACTTACTATTGCTATTTGTACCACAAGCTTTCCTCTTTATTCATGTTTTCTTCTTTTTTTTTCTTGTTGCAGTATGCTGTTTGGTACTTCTGTCACTGAGGGTTCTGTGAGTTGTCAACTTTCTTTTATAAGTCTGAAATGTATCTATTTTGCCCTAACTCAGGAGTGAAGTTTTGTAAGTCTATCATTCCCGCTGTGAATAATGTCCCTTCATTCCATTGTCTTGTGGCATCCATTGAAACTTTGATAATGATTGTGTTCTTTTCTTATAGCTGTGACATATCTTTGAATTTTTGCATCATCACCACAGTTTAGGTGGTTGTGGCTTTATTTCTATTCCTTTATCTTGGATTTCAGTCTAAACAACACTTGTCTTTTAATGCTAGAAAATTCTTACTCACAGAATTTTTTTAATGTATCTGTGTGTTATTTCTCCTCCATTCCCTCTACTTTTGACTTTGTGAACTCTTACTACCTATATGTTGAAGACTTTCCATCTAATCTTCATATTTCTTACTTTCTTCTTTGTCCTCTCCAATCTTCTTATCTCTCTCTGGGTGAAATCCTCAGAGAGCTTCCAGTTCTTCAATGTCTGGTTTAATCTACCATTTTAACTAACTCTGTCCCACCTCAAGTTTATCGAACCTGTCTCAATCCGTTTTTAAAAAATTCCAGCAACTACGCTTTTATTTCCCAGGACTTGTAATTGGTTATCTTTTTTACTCATCTCTTCAGCCATTTCTTTTTAAATGGAAAATTTTTCCTTTTTAAGTTGGATTACACAAAGCCTCAGATGAGAATGTCGACCCATTGCCATCATCACAGTTCCTCGTGTCTCCTTTACAACCTGACTCAGGAACACCTAACCAGTGTTTGGTTACCCTCCAGTTAGCCACAGGCAGCGCATGAGCACAGGAGTCTAAGGATATGTTCATCAAGCACATTTCCCTTTGCCAAAGGGAATACAGGAGTCATGCATGGTCACTAGAGCAGCTCACACATTTTGATAACATGGTTTATATTTTACTCTGTTTTAAGAGTGTGTTTGGGTCACACAGGTTGGAGTTATGGAAACTGATCATAAATCTACTTATTCTGGTAAGTTATTAAATCTCAAACTTTTGTGCACTCATCTTATCTCTAGGTCTCAATATTACTAGGTGGTAAATTATTTTGTTTAAATTCCTGTTTATCTGTCAACTAACTAAAATTCATAAATAATTTGCTAAGCAAATAAAGCACATCTGCTGAAATTTTTTGGTCTGGTTTCTTCATTACAAGAGTGTTATTAAAAGGACATCTTCAAAATTAATGAAGGGTTGTGTATCTTTTTGATTTCTAAAACTATCAGATGTTTCCAAAAACTAATCTTGCATTATTTTCAAGTAATTCAAAAATAAATGAGATTGCTTGTGGAAGTCATAGTTTGGGTAATAATTTGATCCAAATTAAATTTCTGTGGTTCATCTAGATCTAAGCAATTTGCTCCTGCTGGAAGTGCTCCTATTACGTTATGTTTAGGGTCTTATTGTCACAGCACAGTCTTCACTGAGTGCACATATGAACAAACCTATACAGCACATAATGTGTTTTTCTTCTATTCTTGACCTCGTTCACCTCCTGGAAGTGTAAAATCATCCCAAATCCCAAGTTGCTGACAGCAAGAAAAGTTAACTGCAGCAGACAATATTTCAACTTTGCTTAGATACCTGGAGATATCTTTTCTCTTTTTAAAAAATTTATTTTTATTTTATTTGAAGTAGCATGGATTTACCACATTATACAGGTTTCAGGTGTGCAGCATTATAAATCAACATCGGGGTAGACTGCATTTTGTTTGTCGTGGAAAGTCTAGTTTCCATCCTCCAACTTGGCATGGCTCTGCTGGCCAGGCTTTTGGGAAATTGTCCTTTGATTGCTTCCAGCTGTTCTGTGTAGGGCTGAGCACGACCCAGGGTGAGAGCTGGAAGGCCTGCACCCCCAGAGGGAGTTCACTCATGTGGTAAACTGGGGACCTGTTGAATTTTCTCTGGGGGATTTGATCCGTAATGGTTCCACTGCTAGAACACTTTCTCTGATTCTTGGTGGTAGCTTGTTCTGCTTAGTTTTGTGATTTGTTTTTATTCTTTTAAAAATGAATGAATGGCATGCTCTGGTGGAATAGTGGTTAGGTTTGCCATCTCAGCTGTATGCAGTCCACATTTATCCCAAGGACCAAGATTCTCATGGGGAGGGTGTGGGAGAGCAACTAACTCTGGGTGGCAAAGCCTGGGCTTTTTATGGTCTGCACCTTAGCTGCTTCCGTCACCTGAGCCACAAGGGTGCACCATAAAAATGGGTGTCTTTCTTGCGTTAACTCTGTGAGGATCTGAAATATACTAATTATAAGGTCAGTGCGACTATTCTAAGTTTAGTGTTGATTTTGCTCAGTATCATTTTAAGATTTTATTATTCACTTATTTATCCTTTCATTTATTTTTAATGAGATATTTACATGTAACCTTGCATAAGCTTAAGGTATACAGCAAGTTTATTTATATATTTATTTTTGCTCTATGATTGCTTAGTGTTCGCTAACACCTCCATCATATCACGCAATTGCCATTTCTTTTTCTGTAGTGAGAACAATTGAAATTAGTCCTTGAGCATCTCTGGAGCTTATAATACTGTATCATGGAATAGAATCATTATGCTATGCTATTAGTTGTCCATGACTTAGTCATCTACAGGTCACTATGTCTCCAATTCCTGGACCTCTGCTGGGCCCTGATAACTGCCTTATCTTCTCTGTTTCTTTTATTAGTTCAATTATTTTAGATTTCATATATGTGATATCATCTAGTATTAGTCTTTCTATGCTTTATTCTACTTAACATGATTCCCTCAAGGTTCATCCACATATCACAAAAAAATAGAATTTCCTTCTTTCTTGTGGCTGAATAATATTCTAACATATCTATATCTATCTGTCTGTCTACATATACACCTATACATAGGTATTCCATGTAAAATATCTCTATCTAATCTAAACTATCAGTACCTCTATTATATTCTTTCTTTCTCTCTCTCAAACACACACACAGACACACACACACACACACATCTTTATTCTTTTATCCACTGATGGACACTTAGGTTGTTTCTAAATCTTGGTTATGTTAACCAGTGCTACAGTAAACATGGAATACATGTATTTCTTTGTTTTCTTGTTTTCATTTCCTTTGAATATATGCCCAAGATTGGGATTTCTGTATTATATGGTAGTTGTATTTTTAATTTTTGAAGATTTTCTGCTTTGCATAGTGGCTGAACCAATTTGTATTCCTGCTAATGGTACACAAGTGTGTCCTGTTAGCCACAACCTGACCAATATTTTTTATCTCTTGTCTTCTTGATGATACTAATTCTAATTGGCGTGAGGTACTATCTCACTTTGCTTTTGATTTACGTTTCCTTGATGATTAGTGACATTGAGTACCTTTCCATGCATGTTTTAGCCATTTGTATATTTCTTTGGAAACATGTCTATTTAGTCTTTTTTTGTGGTTGTTATTGTTATTAGCATTAAATGAGCTCTTTATATATTTTGGATATTAATCCCTATCTGATATATGACTTGCAAATATTTTCCCCCATTCCATGTGTTGCCTTTTTGTTTTTTTATTGCTTCTTTTGCTGTGCAGATGCTTTTTGTTATGTGCAGTGGGTGTCATATAAAGAAAATCATTACCAAGATCAATGCTAAGGATATTTTTTCCTATGTTTTCTAGGAGTTTTATAGTGTTAGGTTTTATATTTAAGTCTTGAATCCATTGCAAGTTAAATGTTGTGAGTAGCGTAAGATAGGGGTCCAGTTTCATGTTTTTATATGTGATTATCTGGTTTTCCCACAAAACCATTTTTGGAGAGATTATTCTTTTCTCATCAAATGCTCATGGCTCCCTTGCCAAACATTTTACCATAAATGTGGGTATTTATTTATGAGATTTATCTCTGTTTCATTGATCCATATGTCTATTTTTATGCCAGTACCATACTTTTAAAATTATCGTAGTTTTATAGAAAAATTGAACTAAAAAAAAGTGTGGTGTCTCAGGCTTTGTTCTTTCTCATGATTACTTTGCTAATTTGGGGCCTTTTGTGGTTCAATACAAATTTTGATATTTTCCTGATTTTTGTGCAAAAAGCTGTTGGAATGTTGATTGTATTGAAACTGTAGTTGGCTTTGAGTAGATTTGCTCTCTTGTTTGAGTGTTGACTTTTCTCATATGCTTTGGAGTTATAGTTTCCTCTGGACTCATCCTGAGCAGGAGCTTTCCCTCTCTCTTCACTTTCATCCATGTATAGCATTTTTTGTGCGTATTTCCATCTGATCAAATGGAATCTGGGTTGTAGGACTACCATTTCTCTCTCTTTTTTTTTTTTAAAGGAAAGATGCAGGCAGGAATGAAGGCGAGCAGAGGCAGGCTGGCAGGCAGAGAGAAGAGGAAGAAGCTCTTTATTTTATTTAGTTTTCATCTTGATTGTTCCCCCTGACCCCAGGGACATGCACCGCGGTCCTTGGGATGTATGTGGACTGTGCCGGCTGGCTGAGTCCTCCTGCACCAGGGCACACCTAGGACTCCTGTTTTACGAAGAAGAAAAAGCTGTTCATGTAGGACCAGGTCCTGGGTGTGTAATAGCTCTTTGTGTTAGAGTCAGCTCTACCAGCTTTAGAAAGCTGTTACAGTTGCAATAATTTTGCAACCAAGTGTTAAATTGTTAATAAACTTGAAATTGGCTATGTGAGAGTATTTGCACCATAGAAACTGATAAATGCTTACCCCAGGCCTTTTGTTTTCAGAGAACCTGCAGTTAAACACCAGCACACCACCACTCTGTCTTTGGTTGCTTCTTTCAAGTTGAAATCCTGTTAAATTAGAACTTTGCATCTCTGTCCCCTGGACACTTGCATCCAGATGCTGTTCAGAAGGCTACAGAGAGTCTTAAGAAAGGATGACCATCATGACCTGTCACTGGCCATTAACCACAAAGTCTCTTTTACATATGAAGCGGTACTTTCTTACGACTGGTCCCCACTGCCATTCACAGTCAGGCCGACCACCGAGGACAGCTGCTGTGGTTCTTGTTCCACATCTTTTCTGCTGTCTGCAGTAAGCTAGAGTCTTGCAGGAGAGTGAGAAAAGTAAGAATATGAAAAAGACAAGCCTGCAGTTTTACTTGCTCATGGCTGGGTTGGTTGTGCAAGACAAGACGAATTGGTAAAACCCCTACACAACGCTGCTTTTCGGCTCTCTTTGGGGTGACTCCATGGTAAGAAAAAACACTGACATATGAAGGAGACCAGAAAACCAGGTCTGGCTCTGTGTCTGACACTGATTTGCACTGTGACCTGGAGGCAAGAGCACCACATGCCCTTAGGGAACCACACCGACTTGGTGATTTTAAAACTGGCTGGTTACTAGACCCTGTCACCTGTGAAGGTGCTTTGAGGACAATGGAAAAGAAATAGAACAAAAACTGGGAAATAAGAGAGAGGGAGAGGGAAGAAAGAGGGGGGAAAAAAAAAAACAGAAGAGGAAAAAGAAGAGAGTAGAAAAGGAGGAGAAGGAAGTTTAGGGAAAAAAAGACAAATCAGAAGCTAAGGCTAAAATAATAGATTTTCTCAGTCATACGAATTAAAAAAATTATTATTGCAAAGTCTCCTTGACTGCAATAATTGACTTTAAAATAAGTAAATGTCACAAATGAGCTTAGTAAAATACACATTGTCATTTTTATATGTTTATGTATTTGGAACAACTATGTAAGATTTTATTTAGAAGAAAAAGTTCTAATGCTGAAGATTAAGTTTGAAAAATACTCAGGCAGGTGAACGTAATTAAGTAAATATTTGTGAAATGTTGTAAGGTGTGATGCTAATGACACATGTATAGAGGGAGAACCCAGAGCATCTCAAGAAACTCAAAGAAGTTAGACTTCCAGTCATGAGCTCACGCTCACTTTCTCCACTTTGAAAGAAGCAGTTGTGTATTTTTCATTGTATTAAAAAAAAAAAAAAAAACTGATGTGGGCACAGTGTAGCTTAAATTTTATAAAGCAGGTATGCAGATGGATAAGCAAAATCTAAGGCTGATAAAATAAGCGGCTACCACATAGACATGATGAAGACAGACTTACAGAGACTTCCTCAGCAACCCAGGTCAGAAGACACACCCCCAAGTTACTCCAGCCTTTCACCCTGCCAGCTCTTGAGAGAACTCGAGCCAGCCTTAGCGGTTCTTGAAGGTCTCCACATTGCTCCAGCGCTGGGTGCACGCATGAAAGGGAGGAGTTCCAGACCCAGGTATAAATGGGCACCACGATGTCCGCACACACATGGAAGGATGCACACGGTGTGCCGCTGACGTGTGTGCGCCTTTATCCACGTAATTTTCCCAGCTCGCAGGGAGCTTAAACTCACCGCTGCTAATTCCAATAAACTTGTCACGTGATCTTGTTCATAAGGCTCTCTGTGAATTTTTTCCAGAGGGCCTCTGTGTCTCATTGAGGTGTCCAAGCTGACCCCCATCAAAAACCACTTTCAAAGAAATTTCTTGGTGAATCAAAAACAGAAAACAAACCTAAAGCTAAGAAGGTGATGAGTTCATGACCTTGTTGATTGCAGATCCAGACAAGACGTGCCAAGGAGTTCAGGTACAGAGAATGGAGACCCCCAACCCTAGCAGTGGTAGAGGGAAATGTGCTCTATCCATCCTATCACAAAAACAGGACTTGGGCCCATGGCCTCATATGAGGAAGGTCACAAATTGTGACCCCTGCCTAGGGCTACAATTTCAAGAGCAGTGTAATTCTAGGAGGCATATAGAAAGTTGTTTATGTAAGATCTGTTCCTGGGACATGTGGACAGAGGGTGATGTCCGTTTAAAGTATGTGTCCAGGACAAACTTGCAGGGTTGTCATTTCACGTGGAGCTTTAGATAAATGTGTGAGTCTCCAGCGCTTTTATGAGACTCTGTTCTATGGTGTCCAGTTGGTCCTGTTATCCTCAGCCTTGACTTCTGCTGCTCCTCTAGCTTCTAATCCAGTTGGTGTGAACTCCATCCCTGGGTTGCCAGTGTTTGATTGGCGGTTCATGGTGGCAGGTTTTTAGACAATCATTACAACTGAAGCCTGACTCTTGTTTTGTTTGCAACTTAGAAAGGGAGAGATGACTATTATGAAGGGAAGCCTGCCTTTATTTAAGAACTATTTAGGAAATGGTGAGAGTACATAAAATAAAACCTGACAAGTTATATCTGCCATGATTATATCCTTAAGCTGAATAACATGGCAGAATGAAGAGGAAGAAGGTGGATTAATATTTCAGTCTATATTTCACACCACACCCACCATCAGGGTTCCAGTGTCTATAAGCCTGAAATGCAATTTCAATATCCTAAGTGGAATAGAGCATTGTGAACTAATGAAATAAAAATATTGCTATAAAAGAAATAAGTGGATTAATAATGTTTTGTTACTCCATAAAGATATCATCCTGCTCAGTAATGGTGAAAAATTTTGAATAAATAGGTGAGTAACATTCCCTCGAGAAAACTTTGCACATCAGCAGTTTCTTTCCTGGCTATTTTTATTGGCAGCTCTACCACTGTGTTTACAGAGAAAAACAGTAGCAGAAATACAGCTGTTGGTCATTGCATGATGAAGACTTAAGTATAGGCAGTGACTCAAGGAGGAAATTCAGGAAGTAAAGCAAATGATGACTGGGGACATAATCAGGCTTTCAATAAGTCTTGAAATTCATTTTGTTTTTGCCTGTACAGATTGGTTTGAGGTTAAGTCTTTTAAGCGAGGACCATATATTTGGTGGTTAGTAAAAATAACCAAAAACCAAATGACACGTGCAGTCCCCAAGTATTGTACGGGCCCTAAAACTGTCACATAGCTTATAGTTAATAAAACTGTTAAAAGGATGAGAGAAAAAATGCTGTTCTGTAAATTCTACAAGCTAACAATAGCCAAATTAGGTTATAACCAGGATCAGCATTTCCTTCATGTCCTCTGCTTTGGAAATTAAGAAACATTCTGATGATTATTTTTATTATACTTTTTCATTTCATTGTTCTCATTCACTGGTTGCTGATGCTATCAGCAAAATCACAGAATGCTAAAATCTCAGCATGGTGAAGAAAGAGGGAATGGGAAGGAACTGAAAAGAGAAATCAATGATTATTTAGTGAGTCACACCTATATTCTAGGAACTGTGCGAGGTCCTTTACTGATTGCTTTTCACACGTTTGTGAAGGAGGTGCAGAACACTGTGATATCTGTTCAAAGTATGTATTGCTTCCCCCTCACCCCCTGCCTATTCTTGCAAAAACACCTTTTCCATGAGAGTTTCATTGAAGTCAGACTAGACTGCACGGCTTGCTTTGCCAGTGGAAGTTGAGCATAAACCATGTGCGCCCTTTCCTAATAAAAATTTTGAAAGTCAATGCCAAACATTTGGCAAAACTGTTGCCTCCAACAACTTGGAAAGCAGAAAGTGCGTCCAGTAAACTCATGGGAAAATGAGATGTGTAGCAAAGTAATTAGCTTGAAAAGAATTAGCCAATATACGAGTAGAATTGAAATGAATCTAGAAATTCCAAGATGTGCATGGTTGGAAGATACCATTGGTTTTCATTTATTACTCTACAGTATAAAGTTGAGATATACTTTGTCATATATCAAAATATTGTGGGTGTCATTTGTGTGAGTTGACGACAGGGCTAAAACATGACCCCAAGTTTTCTCAGAAGTATTCTCCTGTCCAACCCTACTCTGATATGAAAAGTCAAGGATAGTGGAGGATAGCTCCAGAGGTAAAGGAAGACCTCCTGTTCTTATAAACCTTTAGCCTTTCCCTAAATCAGAGAAGTCATCTCTCGCTCCCTGGGCCTCCATCCTTCTCCTAATCAAGAAATGGTCTTTTGTCCCTATTCTCTAGCAAAATGTAGAAAGGGGAGTTATTTATCTATACTTTCAGAGTAAGGATGAATCATTCCTCCTTGCCACATGGAGAACCCCTCCCCTCTCCTCTGAGACCTCCATGCCTCAGCTCAAAATGTATATATGTGTGTGTTCCAGCAGCCTCAGAGTTTATCGCCATGTAAATTCTCCTTAAGTATGTTGCTATTAAATCTGCGCTTTTCTCTTACTAATTGTGCCTGATGTTAATTTCTTCATTTGTCCAGCCTATGAAGGACATCAGAGAAATGGGGGAACTTTTCCTTTGACCCCCCACATTGATGATTAGACTCAAGTAGATAAAAAAAGAGCTAGGTTTTTGAGGAAAAACCCCCACCAGTGTGGATTAAAATGACTGAGAGTGTTGAAGAATTAAATTACCCTTAGAGCACCTAATGTTCTAGAGGAAGATAAGCCCACAAGTGAGTCAGTTCTCCAATGTTGTCTTCAGAGGTTGACAAGCTTGGAGAGCCATGACTGTTTCCAGCACTGTGCCTTTCTCAATGCCAGATAACAAGTACCCATGAGCATTCTAGAACTCAGACTCAAGAAGACATGTGGGGCGACTCCACAGACAGCTCACAGCCAAAATGGACCACCAGTGATACATAAACCTTTATTGTTGTAAGCCACTGAGATTTAGAGGTTGTTAACATAATGTTACTTAATGAAGCTGACAGGCAAAGAAAATGAGACTCATATGTGACAATTTTAACAGCTAAGAGCAATGCAAGGAAACACTTTTTAAACTGCACTCTTGTCAACTTGGTATTCATTCCATTTATTTTTGTATTCAACAGCTTAATAACCGCACCAAGTATTTTATTCAAATATTTTCCATTTCTATGATTTCTGAAAAGTGGACTAGTTTTTACATATCTGCATTTTAATTTTGGGAACTTTCTTTTGTAAACATCTATGTCAGCTTCCTACTTTCTACTTTATTACTTGCCTTTTCTTAGTGAGCTTTAAGAGTAAAAAAACTTAAGAATATCTTTTCTTTACCATAAACATTGCAAATAACTTTTCCTAGTTTATTTTTATTTTGCATATTACATTTTTTATGTATATAATTTTAAATATGTAGTAAAAATATATGTGCCCCATAGTCCCACCCAAAAAATATTTGTTTAATGAATCAATGAATAAAAAATAACATTTCTCTGCTTTCATGTATTTAAAATACTTCCTCATACTGACAGGAGATGTTCATCTATATTTTCTTCTTATCTTATTTTATGTGTTTTGATCCAGTTTCTAGACGAGGAGTTTATTCAACCCCAGCTGTACATTAACATCAGTAATATTTGGGGAGTTTTCAATTTTAATTTTTTTACTAGGGTCTAGATTAAAAATTTTTACTGAAGTAGCATTGGTTTATGATGTTATTTAAGTTTCAAGTGTACAATATTGTAATTCAACATCTACATAAACTTACTTAATATGGATCACAACCAAAAATCTAGTTTGAGGAGCTTTTTTAAAGAACAACTTACCATTGTGAGGGCTAGAGGAGATGTTCTCCCATTTCTCTGAGGTTCTTCACAGGTTGGACAAACAGATTAACATTATTAAAAGTCCATATTTAATAACATACATATGGTGAATTTATGTGGCGGTAGATTCTGAAGTAGCTGGGGCAGAGCAATAATGTTTGTGTGTTCTGAGGCATGGAAAAGGAACCTGTAGTGTGGGAGAGAGAGGAGGATGTCACCTTCCTTTTCTTCGTTCTTCTAGACAATAAGGAAAAATACCACTTCTGGATTCAGGGAAGGGTGGAGGCCTAGGGAATGGCAGGTGGCTTTTTTCATTAAGGATAGGGTTAAAGGGTTAGAAGAGTAGGAGTTTCTCCTTTGCCTGTGGGGGTCCTTAGTTTTTTTGTGTCAGAGTGGGTGTGTACAGAGATCAATTCTGAGAAGCTTGGGGTGATCTGCTGTAGGCCCTAGTCATGCTCTCTGGAAGATTTTATATCGCAATTTTCCCTTTTCTTTTTTCGATGATATTCTGATACAGTTAATCTGAATTTTAGAGATCACTCTTAAACACATTTTAATTTTCATGTAGTCCAATTTACCCACTTTTTTCTTTTGTTACTGTGCTTTGGTGTAATATCTAGGAAAACTTTGCTTAAATTATGATATTAAGATTTGCTTACTTTTTCTTCTATGAATTTTATTCTTTTAGTTCTTCTATTTAGAATCTATCATCCATTTTGAGTTAATTGTTGTGAGTTAGTGGTCAGAAACCATTTTTTGAAAAGGCATTCTTTCCCACTACTTTCCTTGTAACCTGGTCAAAAATCAATAGGCCTTAAGTGTTAAGGTTTTATTTCTAGACTTTCAGTTATAATCCACTAATCTAGTTGTCTGCAGTTATTCCAGCACCACACAGACTTGATTAACATAGCTTTGTATTAAGTTTTGAAGCTAGGAAGTGTGAGTCCTCCAACTTTGTTCCTTTTCAAGCTATTTTGGCTCTCTGGGTCCATATCCATAGGAATTTAGGATCAGTATTTCAATTTATGCAAAACATGTTCTCCTACCACCCTGATCACAGTACTCTCCTTTTCCCTTGGTTGCAGGCACTACTAATATGTTTTCAAAACATGAATTATTTTCAAAATAGGTGGTGAGTTTTTCAGTATAGTTAGAATACCTTTCAACTCTCCAGTGATATGGAAAACCCAGAGACTTAATCTCTTGGGACTCAATTCCTCTCTTATGATGAAGAGTGGGAACAAATCAGTAAATCCCAGTGTGTGGGTAGGTAGTCAAAACTTTACGACTATCCTTCTCTAGTCAACAGCTATTATTAACCATGCTCTTTCCTCTGCTTTCTTCATTTTTATTCAATAAAGAGGTCAACACTTAAGAAAACCTCTTTTGTTAAGAATTGATGACATTTCTTTATTCTAAAGTCATTTCCTACTACTGATTCTACTCTGTTGCATTGCTTGCAGGCCTGCTGTGTTTGCTTCCATGAAAATGTCCATTAACCGAGACTGTGTTTGCCTCATAGACTTTAGTCACATCAGGCATCATAAGAGCAGAGCAAGTGTCAAGGGATAATAGATATTTTATTTGCCTAGTATCGCATGCCATTTTGCATTGTTGATACTAGGTTGTCTCTGAATCACTGTAGCAGAATTTAATGTAAATGGGATTTGCCAACTCTGAGAAAGGAAAGGAAATCTATGACTCAGAGTGTGTTCAAAGTCACTTTTACTAGGCTCTAAGCACGCTTTTTTTTAGTCTCTTGGATAATAGGGCTCTGTACCACAGAACCCTGCCTCTGACAACTCTGAAAAATTCCTCTGGATATGGACATCTTGTCTGTTGATCACTTCTCACATCTGGGAGAAGAGAGGTCTTGTCAGTGTCTGGTATCTAATAGGTTCTTAATAAATATTTTTTTGATGAATGGATGATACATCCTGTAATTGAATCTTATATTATGCAAAGTGCTATACTATGCACATTTCACTTAATTCACACTGTAAACCCATAGATTCATAATTCCTTGACTGATATTAATACTTGCCACCTTGATAACACCTCTATATTTGTTAACACTTCCATATTCCTTTAAATTTCATATTATCCTCTGATAGATGCTGTTGTCTTTACCCCCATTTTATAAATACAGGGTATAGAGACCCAGGAGATAATGTAATGCTTTAAATTAGTGTTCTTTAGTGTAACCCAAGCTACCTGAGCTTCTTGTTAAAAAAGAAATTCTGATTTGGGAAATCTGGGTGGACCTGAGAATAGTAGCTACCACAAGTTTTCAGGTGATGCTGGTGCTACTGGTCAGCAAATTACACTTGGAGTGGCAAGATTTTAAAAGAATCTTTTCTTCCCCTTTGTGAAGGTGGCATTATAAACAATAAGCAAGACAAACAAGCATTTCCTCATGCCCCCAAATTGCCTAGAAACTAAGAAGAATCAAAGCAACTTATCTTCAGAGACACAATTCAAGTGAAATCCTGGTGATAAAACTTTATAAATCAGTCATTTTTTAGTCTACTGAATACTATATGGCATGCAATAAAAACAGACTAACAAAGTTGGAGGGTTTATGCTTCCAATTTTAAAACTTACCACAAAGCTACTTTTAAAATGTAAAACCCAAACTACAAGTAGAAGGAATGAGAAGACCCTTGTGACTGTCTCTAGAAAAGATTATTTTTAACTTTTATTTTACACATTAAAATAAACTCCTATTTGTAGGCTCCCTATATGTGTACTTTCCTCATTCCTCAGATGTATGTCCACATACCCTGCCCTCCATCAAATCACTGTGTTCTTCTTGACCATTGTTCAGTGGGCTCCAGCACCACTTGTCCCCTGAAACCTCGCCCCATTCCCTGCTGGTAACCTCAGTTCTATTGCAAGTGTCCAAGGTTTGGTTTTGTTTCTCCGTTCCTTTGTTTTGTCTGTTCAATTCCACCTGTGAGTGAAGTGATTTGGTATCGATCTTTCTTCTTTTGACTTATTTCCCCTTAGCATGATCCCCTCTAGTTCCATCCATGTTGATTCAAATGATAGGGTTTCATCTCTTCTAATCTCATGTTGGGCACTTAGGTAATTTCCAGTTATTAGCTATTCTGAATAGGGCTGTAATAAACATGGGGGTGCACGAATCTCTGTGAATTAGTCTTTTTGTATCTTTTGGTTAAACACACAGAAGTGGGATGGTGGGATCATATGGAATTTCCATATTCAACTTTTTGAGGAATTTCCACACTGTTTTCCATAGAGGTTGCAACAATTTGCACTCCTACCAACAGTGTGAAATGCTAGAAAATGTTGTTCTTGACTAATTTAATGTAGACTAATTTTCATAATATGTCTAGATATTTCTTTATAGGAAAAGAGACTTAAAAGTTGTAGTTAAGAGTACAAATTGCTTGCATATTACACGTGGAAACAGAAAATGATCACTCTTGAGAAATCTCGATCATTCTTTATAGGCTGTCCAAGAAAGCAAGGCTGTACCAAAGCATGAAGATAAAGTCTTGTTATCTATGACTGTGTACCTAATCAGTTACTGGTACTTTCTGCATGGTTCTCACCAGACATTCATCACTGTTGCTACTTCTTGTAATCAGAATTCCTCATCTGCCCACACCAGATAATTTCATATCTTTTCATGTACTAAAGAGCTTACTATTTTATACAGCATTTGCTCCTTGAAACTTGTAAATGTTTTGGAAAGTTAAGATCAGAGGCAATGGGAGAGGCAGTCAACAGATTTCCCAACCCCAGGCTGGTGGATTGTAGCAGAAGGCAGAACACAAAGTGATGATCATTGGACTATTGGACTTTTTCTACTGTGCAGAGGTTTTAAAGCTAAAAGTCACGGCTGTCCTGTTTTCTCATGATATTTACTAGAGATCTTTGAGGCTAGTGTTTTCCCATTTACCATTGTTTCAGATTATGGGTATATCCTTGTGTTCAGTAAAATGGGGAACCCTTAAAAGTAGCTGGGAAGGAAAGATTGGAAGAATAATAAACTCAGTGAGTTCAATGTGAAGATAATATCTAGAAATAAAATTTGAACTTCTAGTTGAAGATGGCATATGAATTCTATGAATGAATTCTTCCTGAATACTCAATTACGTTGAGTAATAGAATACACAAAAACATCAAAAAGTGCTATTGATTTGCTAGAAACTTGTTGAATTTTGTGTGACAAAGGTAGCCAAGACTGCTCTGTGTGACTCTAACTTGTGTGACACTACATCAAAAATAAAGTTGACCTGAGAATGTGTGAATATATGAGACTTTAAGAATAAAATTCCTGATACCAGAGAAAGACTAGAGCAGAGAGACAGGGGCAAATGTGGTTCACTTGAAGCCAATTTTCAATCCACTTGGAAATCCTAAGGCAGACTTGCACTGGTGAGTGGCTGGGTTTGGTGCTCACTCAGCTGACTCTTGGCTCAGCTGGGGTTCTCTATGACATGGACGCCATTGAAAGGGCTAAATTTTCAAGAGTCGGGGGTGAGGGCATTGTCCAGATTAGAGAAGGGCCACATTGGTCTTCAGGTTACAGTGATAACAAAGAGAAGTAATCCTTCTGCACAAAGGTGAAGCAAAATGTCACCTAGCTGTCTCCATGGACGCTCTCTCCCTGAAAACTAGTCTTCAGCTGACAAAGTAAATGACAGCATTTGAATATCCAGGTGTAACTGTTAGAGGAACTGTTAACTATGTGAATCTGAACCTCAGAGAAATGTGGACTGGAGTCCGCAGTACATGGATGGAAACTACCTTTATGGATTAACTCATTTCGGGAAAGAGCAGTCTTCTGCAAAGAGAGGCCCTAGAACTAAGCCCAGTGGATTTCCAGCAGCAAGAAGATTGCTTTGTGGTTGGACCAAGAAGGAAAAAGCTGCAAAATACTGTGAGAGGAGGGTCCAGAGAAGGAGGATGAAACTCACGGTTATGGAGTATTTTGAATGTCCAGATATGATTGTTTTGAGAAGGAATACCATGATCATTTGTGTTAAATTCCAACAGAAAGTCAAGTAAGAAAAAACTTAAAACTATGTTGTATCGCACACATCTATGTATATGTGAAATAGAAAAACATTGGGTCATCCTATGAGAAAGTATGTGTGTGAAAGATGCAGGGGTAGAGAGGATGGTCTGCTATATATATATATATGTATATATATATATGTATATATATATATATTCAGTAGACTTTGAGTAAAGCAGGCTATTCTTCCTACTGAAATATATGGACTATGTGTGTATATATATGTATACACATATACATATACACACAAATATATGGAATATGCGTTATGTATGGAATACATATTATATATTCTGTTCGACTTATATATATTATATAACACTATATGCTAATATATATTTTATATATATATATTCTGCTGTGGAGAGTAACACTCATAATCTACTAGTTTCAATGTTACTCCTTTCTAAAGAATACTTTCACAGCAGCATCTAAAAGTGTTTGACCAAATATCTGGGTACCATGGCTAGCTAAGTTGACACATAAAATTAACCACAGCAGTGGTGCATATTGGGGGAGTCTGGGGAAGTTCTGAAGTGTTCACGGAAGAGACGCTGGACCAGAAGTGCAGTCTGGAGGACTCATCTGAGGGAGGCAATCTTGAATTTGTGATCATTTCTTTCTGTCCTATTGTCTGAGTTTTCTGATAGTAATTAGCTAGCTGCCTGAGTCTAGCATAAGTAAATAAAGGATTGGCACTAAAATGAAAACTAAATTTTAGATTTCATTTTGGGGGAGGAATTTTTAATAATTTATAGCTGTGTGTGTATGTGTGTGTGTGTTTACTTATCTGAAAATCTTTCCATATTGATTGCAATAGCTCTTGCATCTTTTTTCTACCATGCTGTATTTGCTATGTATTAGTGCCTAAATTGTTTTATAATTGACTAATTATATATGTTATAGTCTAGTAGATACAGAGACCAAAATATGGGAGCAAAATTTTTATGTGTGAGTCTCAGTTTGTCCATTTGTAGAATGCACATAATACTGGGTAACTTTTTCAGAGAGCACATAGTAAAAATATAAAATGGGTGTAGATTGCTTTCAGGGGGGGAATCAGGCTCACATACTCATGGTCACGTTTGCTTCCCATAAATTCATGTTGAAACTCATTATATTGTGATTTATAAGAAAGATATATTTGGTCACCCAGATGATCAAAATATGTATTTCTCTTATGTGTTAGGTCTTCATCCACTGTCTGTCTCACAGCTGCCCAGAGCCTTGGAATTTTCTGTGTGTATTGAGAATGACAAAGGTGCCTTTTTAATGTGCACATGTTGGCTTTTGGGAAAGACCTAAGGATGGGGCTGGTAGTTAATGGACATCAACATGAAGAGGGGGTATGAACTTCCCAGTTCCATCTCCAGGGAGGGGAGAGGGGCTAGAGATTGAGTTCAATGGCAGATAGCCAATGGTTCAATCAATCATATCTATGTAATGAAGTCTCCCTGAAAACTCCAGAGGAGGGGGCTTCAGGGAGCTTCCAGTTCGTGAACATGGAGATCTGGGGAGAATGGTACACTTGGAGAGGCCGTGAGAGCGCTATACCATTTCCCTGAATCTGACCTTATGAATTTTTTTCATCTGACTGTTCCTGAGTTGTGTTCTTTGTAATAAATCAGTGCTCTAGTGAGTAAATGGGATTTCTGAGTTCTGGGTGCCCTTCTAGCAAATTAATTGAACCAGAAGATGTCCTGGGAACTTCTGATTTATAGACTTTTGAGCTTGTGAATGGGCTTGCACTGTCATAAGTCTGAGAAGGTGGCTGCGGGAACCGCCGATCTGTAACTGGAGGGTCAGAAGCACAGATAATGCTCTAGGCTCGCAGCTGGCATAGAAGCGGAGGGTGGTCTTGGGAAACTGAGCCCTTAACCTGTGGAATCGGATGCTATTTCTGGGTAGATAGTATTAGAATTGAGTTGACTTTGTAGACACCATGCTGGTGTCTGAGCATCACTTGCTGGTATGAAGAAGCCTCCACACTTTTTTCTGCTGTCCTGCCCTCCCTACATTGCCCTGCTCCCCTCCAATGGAATTGAGTCCAGGTGTTCTACATAAAACCTAACCTCAAAGGTGACGGTATTAGGAGATGGGGCCTTTGGGAGGTGATTAGGTTATGAGGGTGTACCCCTCAGGAATGGGATTAGTATCCTTATAAAAGTCACCCAGGAAAACACCCTTAGCCCTTCCAGTATGCCAGGTTAGAAAGAGATGGTTCTCTAGTATACATAAAATTAGCTGTAACAATGGTCTAGGTTGAATGAGGTTGGGGAAGGAAGTGGGCCTTCAGCAGACATTGAATCTGTTGGAGACTTGATCTTGGACTTAGCAACTTCCAGAACAGTGAAATAAATTTCTGCTGTTAACAAGCTGCCCAGTCTGCCCCATTTTGTCATAGCAATCTGAATGGACTAAGATGACTTGTGACTGAGAGTAGCTGGCAGAGATAGCTTTCATGTGTTTGTTAAATATAAGAACCACAGCTGTGCCAGGACAGAACGGTGCCTCTGAGTGGTGTGACATGGACTCTGGATTCAAATTTCTTAATGCAGGTTGATGCATGAGTGTGACACTGGACATTGTCCTGGGCCTACCCTGCCCTCTCCCCTGGATAGCCACCTTCCTTGCCCGTAAGTAGTAGAGACCTCTTCTGCTGTTTCATCTATGTAGCAGGAGGTCTGGAGAAAGAAGAGAGTGGAGCCTGCATGCCCGACTCTACCAACCTCACAATGAGAAAGCTTGTTTTCAGAATTTTTCAGTTTATTTTCTTAAAGCTTTGGTTGCAATATTTTTGTGTGCATTTTGAGTGCTGTGTGCTACTGTTCTGTTTTAGTCATCCCTTTAATAAAAGTCTTTCATATTATTTGCTAGAGTAAACATTCATCAAATTTACCATTAGAAGGCAGGTAAAACAAACAAAAGGAACCAAATCCTTGGATAATTTGAGGTCAGCACTCAGTTCCTCACTGATGAGATAACCTCAGAAGTACTGCCTGCTATTGCCTGTGGTCTCCTCAGAAGTAAGGTCCTGTTGAAGGATAGTCATTGAGAAGATGTTACTACCTATCAAGCTGGACCCAGGAAACGGGAGGCTGTCTTTGGAATATATGTTCAGCCCACCATTCCCACATGGGGAGCTAGTTCAAGAATGCAAACTTGGGACAGTAATATGTTGTGGAGACCATCTGGACCGTATTTGTGAATGAATCCTGTTGAGGCTTCCATATAAACGTTTGAGATTCTGGCAGGCAGATGCGAAGTCTGCACATCTTCTGCTGTCCCAAGGCAAGTCTTTTAAGTTCCCTTATTTGTTAAAACTGCCACCTGCTAATATGGAATTGTTTATCTCTTTGTTTGGACACTCCTTGACTTCCACGAATGGGGGCCAGTTTTTAAACCAAAAGACCCTCATCCGGAGATATGTGTGTGTGTGTGTGTGTGTGTGTGTGTGTGTGTGTGTGTACTATCTGGAGAAGTCTTTGGTCCATGATTCCCTTGAGTCTTACGTGGTGATTTCTACAAATGTACCATGTTTTGTGAGCTTAAACTATTCCAGTATTCAACATAGCCAGTGGAAATTCTTCAAGGTGTATGAATCATGGACAAAACTTCCCCTAATTTTGAATTATAGTGCAGGTTCTCTCTCTCTCTCTCTCTCTCTCTCTCTCTCTCTCTCTCTCTCTCTCTCTCTCTCTCTCTCTCTCTCATCTTCATATTCATCTTAAGGTTCAGAGGGTCAGAGCACCCCCATTTTTCTAAGTCTCAGGTGCCTATCTTGATTTCATCTCTCTCAATGAACAGTGAGATCCTGCAGGTAAAATACCAGTCACATAGATACCTGACCCTTCAGAATAAATCTGTCAAAAGATATGGGGCTTGTATGCTGAAAACTACAAAACCTATTTTTCATTTTACTAATTTCTCTTTCTCTCCCTCTCTCTTTAAATTTAATTGGTTTCAGCTGTTCATTATTTCCTTTTACTTGCTTTGAGCTTATTTTGCTCTTTTTCTGGGTTCTTGAGGTGGGAGTTTAGATGACTGATGAGACATCTTTTTAAAAATATATATAAATTTAGTGCTGTAATTATCTTTGTTGTCACTGCTGTAGCTGTATCTTCCAAATTTTCACCTACTGTATTTTCACTTTGGTTCAGTTCACTATAATTAAAAAAAAAATTACTTTGACATGTAGATTATTTAGAAGAATGCAGTATTATTTCCAAGTATTTAGAGATTTTCCTGTTTTCATTCAGCTATTGACTTCTTGTTTAATTGCTCTGTGGTTGGAGAGCATATTATATATGATTTCCATTATTTTAAATCTATTTTTGGTCTGTTTTGAGGCCCAGATTGGTTTAAGTTGGTAAAGATTTTGTGGGTACTTGAAAATATTATGAATTCTGCTGTTTTGTGGTGGCATATTCTATACATGTCAAGTAGATTTTGCTGGTTGTTGGTGCTCTTAAGTTCTATATCTTTGCTTGATTTTCTGTTTATTGCTCGATCAAACACTATGAAAGGGGCACTGACATCCTCAACCATAATTCTGGGTTTCCTATTCTCCTTTCAGTTCTATCAGTTTATTTCACATATTGATTTGATGTTGTTGCTGTACATGAAGGATTGCTATGCTTTTCTTGATGGATTGACCATTTTGTAATTATGTAATGCTTCTCTTTTTCTCTGCTTATTTTCTTTGTTTTAATGTCTACTTTTCCTGATACTAATATAACCAGTCCTGTTTTTTTGATTCATGCTTGCATAATATATTTTTCACAATCTTTTACTTTCAACATGACTGTATTGTTGTATTTTAAATAAGTTCTTTGTAGAAAGCATAGAGTTGGATCATATTTATAATCTACTCTGCCAATCATTAACTAGGATGTAGAAGAATAACTAATGTCATGAAAAAATTTTAAAATATGTTGTCAATTTTTCAAAAACAAATGAAAGATTATTTTTAGAATTATTCTATTAAAAGACTGGAAATTGCACATATTAGAATCTTAACTGTATTCAAATCTAGCTGTATAATCAGCAGCCAGTTACTTAATGTATTTATACTTGAACTTTCTTGTCTGTAATATGGGGTTATTGATAGACTTTACTTCAAAGGTGTTTTTGTTTGGAAGGAGTTAGTGTTATTCTATATCAAGATTTTAGAATAGTGCTTGGAACAGGTAAATGATACATGAAAGTCAGTCATTAGTACTATTACTATTGAAAAGTGCTGAAAGTTGTTTATCAGGATGTTTACAATAACTAGAATGATCTCTATTAAGGTTTCTAGATGTTTGTTTCTTTTTGTGCTTATGTATATATCTAACTTTTTACAAACAATATTAATAAAAATATTTAAATAAAAGAAATATATGTATCTGTATATATACCAAAATTGAAAGCGGTATTTTGATAAATGTTATAAAATTGTTGATATATGTGTGTTTGTGTGTGTATGCATGTTAGAAAAATAAGGAAATCCTGGTGCACTCTGGTGGAGCAGGGGTTGGGTACAGGCCACATACATCCCAGGGTCCTGGGTTCACATCTTGGGCAGGGGAGGAACAACCAGGATGAACAACTAAAAAAAATAAATGAAATGTTTCATCCTCCTCTTCTTCCTGCCTGCCTGCCTCTGCTTGCTTTCATTCCTCCCTGCACCTTTTCTTAAAAAAAAGAAAAATAAAATCAATTCACTTATAAACCCCAAAGTTTGATGTAGCATCCCCTATTCTGAGTCTCTAGATCCTCCTATTTAAGATGAAGGTGCATCATTTTATGTGCGAATATGCATATTAATTTCCTTTTTCACAATATAAAATGTGTATATTTTAGTGTTGTTAGAAAGTTGTTGTAAAGTATGCATATAATATTTTCCATATATATATATATATATATATATTTTTTTTTTTTTAAAGGAAAAGTGTAGGAAGGAATGAAGGCAGATGGGCAGGACGAGAGAGGAGGAAGAGGTATTTGATTTATTTTATTTAGTTGTTCATCTTGGTTGTTTCCCTGGGTCCGGGGTCTTGAACCCAGGACCTTGGGATATATGAAGAGTATGTCTGATGAACTAAACTGCTAGGCCAGGGCACAGCCAATAGTTTTCATTATAAGAAACAATTTATTAAGTGGATGTAACATGTAGCACAAATCATGTAGACATACATAACAGACATGCTTCTATTATTGCAATCTTTAGATTCTTCCAGTTTGAGCTGCTATCATTATTTTGCACCTTTAGCTCTTTTTGTGTCTTGAATTACTACGGAAGTGAGATTATTGGCCTGACTATAAGACTTAAAAACAAAACAAAGCTGTGAAGTATATCGTCAAATTTCTTTCCAGAAGTCTCAGTTTATACTGCCTCCAGAAAAAGTAGACTATGGATTTTGTCGTATCTTATGAGAGCATTGAACCAAAGATTTAATCTTTTGCTAATTATTAGGCTAAAACTGGCAACTTATTATTTAACTTTTTTGTTTCTTATGAGGCTGAATTTCCCCAACACATTTGTTTGCAGTGGCATTTTTCTCTTGTAAGTTTCCTGCTGATGGCCATTTATCTGAATGTTTTTCTTATACATTAGCATGCTTTTTTTTGTTGTTTAATAAGGGCATTTACCCTTGTCGTATTTCCTGCAAACATTTTTCAGTCTGCTGCTTGTCTTTGTATTTTAGTTGCTTTTTTAATGTACAGAAGTTTAGAAATGTTTGTGGTCAAATTCTTCAATATTTTCTTTTGTCCTTTCTTGTTTTACTGCTCTCATTCAAAAATGATCTTTTAAAAAGAGCTTTGAAAAATATGTCACTCTGTTTTCTATTTTTTCATTGTTTTTTTTAAGTAAATATTTGACTTTAATTGATTGGCAATCTTGATGAATGGAAAGGATGGTGGGCAAGTCTTTCAAATGAGTAATGAATAAAAGTCTAACAAGAAAATGATGTTAAAGGAGAAGAGTATCTACATGCCCATATCTTCCTTGGAGGGCTATTTTTATTTAATTCTAGATTTTACTGAGAAAAATGTTTAGATGACCAAAAGATCACAGTCCATGTGTTAGGAGAAATGGTTGGAGGACCATTGATTGATCATGGCTGTTTCAAAAATGCTTGAATGATTATCAGCATGGCATAGTTAAGAACTCATCTCTGAGGGCACAGGGACCTGCATTCATGTCCCAGCTTTGTTACTTAATGGGATGTGTACTTTAGGATATAGCAGATCCATGTTATGCTTCAATTTTTTCTTCCGTTGAATGGAAATAATAACCATACCTACCTTATAGTTACAGTGTTATACAGATTAAATAGGGTTATGTAAAAGGCATTTGGTAAGATGTTTGGCTCAGGGAAGGCACTTGATAGATATTGGCTGTATCATTAATTTTGGTTCTTATTCTGTTTTGTATAAATCCAAGACAGTGAAGATAAAGAATGACAGAATTTCCTCTCTAGGAGGAAGGATTTTCTGGATTTTGGATTATTTCAGGAGACAATGACTCTTTTATTATGGAACATTTTCAGGCAGTGGCAGGGATAGGGATGAAGCGCTCGAAGAAAGGCTGGAGCACGTGATTTCCATAACTCTTCCATGTCATCATTCTGCGAGGCTGTGTTTGCCTGGGGCTCTGCGCAGCCGTGTGTGGAAGACTTGCTTCTTCATGCCCTGCATTCCCTTGGCATGTTATTCAGGGATATAAATGAAATAGGCTTAGACCAGCTGGTACAGAGTACTGAATGCTAATTAGCTGGTCAACACAGCAGGTGTTTTTAGAGAGAGGAAGATATGATGCAACTATACTTTGAGTGGATTGCCTGGGAGACAGATTTGAGGTAGGGAGTTGTGAAGATAGTTATTCCATTCGCACAGGTGGAAAGATTTAAAGACTGAGGCGGGAGGAAAAGGGAAGACAGAGGTGGGGACCTGAGTTAGGTTCAAGATTTAATGAAAAGGAGACCTGATAGACTTGACCACATTTGCCTGGAGGTGTTGCATGTGCATAGTCAAAATAAACGAAGCCTACATTAGCATTGAAACCTGTATTCACTTTTTTATAACAACAATAGACTTTTAGCCGGGGGGAAAAAAAACTCCACAAATTAGGGGGTATAGGTATGGGAAGCGATAGGGTGGGGCTAGCAGGGTAAAGAAGATTAATTGTATAGTGAAGGAAAAAATGAAATAGCAGTGAACTTACTATATTATATACAGATGAAGATTTATGATGATGTATTCTTTAAACCAATTTAATGCTATAATACAATATTTCTATTTCTTCAGTAAAATCAATTAAAAATAAAACTGTTCAAAACTGCTAAAAGAACCGAGCTTCATTATGACTTGTGCAGTGGTAGAGTCAAGGAAATAAAACATTATCAAAAGTGGATAAGAGAATTAGTCAGTATTAGTATGATTGAGACAGCTATATCTACTAGTTGGAAATTATCTAAGTTATGAACTTTTTTGTTTTTTTCCCCCAGATATTATTATATTTGTAATTAGAAATAAAGTTTAGGTTGACTATTTCAACTAAATTAGTAACTTTGTTTTCTGAATTGGAGGGAAATAATGACACCCATATCTCATGAAAAAATATGTAAGATTACATAATTCTATCTATTCAAAACTTTGCCTCATAAGATAAACTGACCAAAGGGTCTTCAGCAAATGTTTAGGGCAGATATAAGAGAACATTATATCTTGGGTCTCTGTGCTGGTTTCATACGTGGTTGCAGTAGCTTATGTTGGGAATTTGTCAACAATGCCTTGCAGGAATCAACAAAACACATTTGTGAAAACGTAATTAGCTTTACAAGAAAAACAAAGCATAAAAACAATCAAAGTTCCTCTTGATCCAGCTTGGTACAAAAGTAGACAAGCTACTGTTTTCCATGGAAAATATTTGAGCCTAACTTCTATACGAATTAATCCATGAGCACATCAGGCTTATTCCAGACAGGTAAGGGTGGTTCAAAGTTAGGTAATCTAGTAACATATTTTATAATACTAGTTTGATTCCTATCAATTTCATTTTATTTTGTATCACATTTTAAAACCAATGTAAAGGAAGACTTGATATTTGTGTATTTATCTTGTACCTCTATATGTTGTCAGATTTAAAAAATTTTCCACTGAATTACTTGGGTTTTTTAGGTGGACAATCATGTAATTTATAAATAATGACATCTTAGTCTTTAACTTCTTTGTTTATGTCTATGTCTGTATCTATAGCATTATTATATATCATTTGACAGTTCCATTAGCAATGTGCGAGAGATCCAGTTTCTTAGTATCTTTACCAGCATTTGATGCTATTTTTTTTTACATTAGCCATGCTGATGGGTATAGAGTAATATCTCATTGATTGTGTTCTTAGTGTGCATTTTCCTGATGCTACGGATGTTAAACCTATGTGTTTAATGTGCTTATTTGCCATCTGCATATTCTCTTGGTTGAAATGACGGTGTGTTTTATCCATTTCTTAATTAGATTGTTTGCATTTTTGTTGCTTGATTTGAGAATTACTTATCTTTTCTAGATAGAGGTACTTTGTCAGATATGTGGTTTGTGAATAGTTTCTCCCAGTCTGTCGCCTATCTTTTCATCCTCTTCCCATGAGCTCTCACAGAGCAAAAGTTTTTAACTTTGACGAGATTCAGTTAATCAAGTTTTCCTTTTATAGACTGTGCTTTTGGCATCAAATCTTTGTCTACCCCTAGATCCTGAAGACTTTTTCCATTTCCCCCTAAAACTTGCAGTTATACACTTTATATTTGTCAGTGATTCATTTTGAGTTAGGGCTTATATAACTTGTGAAGTTTAGGTTGAGTTTCATTTTTTTGCTAATGGATAGCTGACCTAGCAATGCTTATTGAAAAGCTGTTTTTTTCTTCATTGACTTGCCCTTACACTTTAGTTGAAAATCACTTGGGCATATTTTTGTGAATTTATTGCTAGACTCTGTTTTGTTCCAGTTATCCAGTGTCCAGTCAATACCTCATGGTTGTGGCTATATAGTAAAGCCTTAATATTGTTAGACTACTTCCTACCACTTTCTTCTTTTTCTTTTTTTATCACCATTACCTAACTATTCTAGGCTCTTTGCTTTTGAATACAGTATACATTTTATGATATGCTATAAAATTTTTAGGCTAAAATTAAAAAAAAAGTATCTTAGAGAATACATTGTAAGACTTTTGATAGGAAACACATTAAACTGATTTATTTAGATATTTTATTTTCTTCAATATTTTGTAATTTTCAGCAGGTAGATTCTATATGTGCTTTGTTAAATATGTCTTTAAGTATTTTTTTGGAGTGACTGATGCTAAATAGTATTGTGTTTTTAAATTCTGGTTTCTGTATGTCTAGCATTAGAATATAGACATGCAATGGATTTTCTGTGCTGATGTATTATCATATGACCTTGCTGAACTTGCTTATTCATTCTAGTCCTTCAGAGATTCTTTGAGATTTTTCTATGAACAGAATTATAGCATTTGAAAATAGAGTTTTGCTTCTTCACTTCCAATCTATATGCTTTTTATTTCTCTCTTTTATCTATTGTTCTGGCTAGAACTTCTAGCACTTTCTTCAATAAGGGTAGTAAGAACAGATTTCCTTGCCTTGCACCAGAGCTCCTTGGTAAAGCACTCACTCTTTCTTGTTACTTATTCCTTTCCTCATTCTTCCATCTTTTGCTAGGTATGCCTTTGTTCTATTTCTTTTTTGTCGTTTTGTTAATTTGGAAATTCTATGTCTGATTTAAAATTTTAATGTTACAATCTATTTTAAAATATATATTTAAGTTCACAATAATAATTGATATGTTGGGCTACTAAGTAGCCATATCTTACTCTCAAATGAGATAAGAACTTAAAACTTATCAATTCCACTTGTGCCTACTGCAAAATTTATCATAAGATGATCTGGTATAATCTGAAAGTGAAATTTAGAATACAACTGCATTCACCATAGCATGCAAATTAATAGAATACTTAGCAATACATTTAACAATGAAATATAAAATTCATACACCAAAAATGTCAACTCTTTGCTGAGGAAAAGTAAGAAGGTATCGTAAATGGGGAAATATTCTTTGTGTATTAGAAGACTTGATACTGGTCAGGGATTGTTCTTTCCAAATTGATCTATAGATTCAATGTACTTCCAATGAAAATTTCAGACCTTTTTTTTTTTTTTTTTTTCAGAAATAGACAAGTAGATTCCAGAATTTATATAGAAATGCAAAAGACAATAGCCAACACGATTTTGAAAAAGAATAAATTTGGAGGACTTTCTGATTCTGAAACTTACTGTAAAGCTACAGCTTTTAAAACAATGTGGTATAAAGTTAGATATAGAGATTAATGGAGGTGAGTTAAAATTGAAGAACTAGAAAAATATCATTGATGTTTATGGTTTTAACAAGGTGACAAGACAATTCATCGCAGAAATAAGTCTTTTCAACAAATGGTGCTGAGACAGTTAGATATCCACATGCAAAAAGATGAACTTTTACTCTTACCTCATGACAGAGACAAGAATCATAGATTGATGAACGGGGATGGGGATGTGTGAAGAAGACATTATAAAGTGTTCCCTTGCCTCAGAGAGCCTCTCTCTTATTTCTGAAAATTCAGGTGAGAGAAAATCCTTGAGACCTACATTTTTTCTGCTTTGCTAGATTGTTTTCATTTTCTCATAGAACATTTGGGATGTAGCTTCAAGAAATTCTATTACAAGCTCTTTTCCTCCCCTCCCTACTGCCCCTGCCCCATCCAACTTTAACTACACACCTTTCTACTTGTCC
Source organism: Solenodon paradoxus (assembly GCA_004363575.1). Classification (NCBI taxonomy): domain Eukaryota; kingdom Metazoa; phylum Chordata; class Mammalia; order Eulipotyphla; family Solenodontidae; genus Solenodon; species Solenodon paradoxus. The sequence goes on along the minus strand of RJWH01000779.1, from coordinate 456,662 downwards.
TCGAAGAGTCTCCCCAGTCAGCAAAGTTCATGAACTGTGAAGGTTCAGGTTGGAGAGAATCTAGTAGAGTAAACCACTCCATCTTATTGCTCCCCACTAATGGAATTCCAGTCATCTGTGGTGGAAATAGGTCCAAGTAAAGCAGTCCCATACCTTCTCTTATCTACCCGTATCTCCGTTTCCTGTCTTTTCAAATTATAGCAGTTAGATATAATTATTTTATTTGTTTTCCACAATTATGTTATCTTGAGAAGTGAATTTATGTCTTGGGAATTTTCTCCTTTCTATTTAAGTCAACATTTACTATATCTACCTAAAGTTTCTTCAAGATTGTAATATGTAATTGACACTATTTCTTGTTTTCAGTGCATGTGTTTCTCTTATATGAGAAACTA
>RJWH01000779.1:402259-456167 GCA_004363575.1 Solenodon paradoxus | reverse complement strand
CATCTTAGTCTTTCAGCAAGTCTGTGAACAAGTTATTTTACTTACAGAAACTGAGTCTTAGAAGCACTGTATGCTTCGGTTTATTAAACAGGATAATTGCATTATAATGACTTCTAATAATTGGTTCAAATAAAAATCTTTGACTTGGTGATGAGTGAGCTCAAAAGTGGTATTTATCTTTTCAACCTTTTAAAGTATAAAAAGATAGCTAACACAATTTTCATGTGGGCTGTGAAAAGGTAAAATTGATTTTTCTGTGCAAAATCTTTTTGAAATTAATTTTAATTTATATTACTAAATCAGCTATATTTTGATTGCTCCAATTTATAAATTATCTTTTTTATATTTAGTTGAAACTTTGTATTTTTTCTCTGGTTTTAAAGTAGTCCAACACCCCAGTAGCCAAAAAAGGTAAACCATAATCACTGTAAAGATAGTAATAGAACCTGACCTAGAATATCTGTTTCTGACTGCTTCCCATTCTTATCACATTCTGTTTGGCATCTGAATCTTGCCTTGAGCCCCCATTTGTGATTCTGCAGCTGCCTTTAGAGTTGGTATTTGTATGTGATCTCATCAGATTTTGATTCTGGGTTCCCTGTCATGGTCTTTAGCTCAAACCCTTTTTTCCTGTTTTGGATTTTGATATGGATTTATTTTCTAATAAATGCCCCAATTCAGTTTACCTCTTTTGGGAGCAAAGTGAGACTGAATTCAGAGCAAATTCACATAACCAAGCTATATATAAAATATACCTATAGGTATCCTGCAGAATAGTGTAGAAAAATAAAGGGTCTTGGGCTAGAAATAGCAAGGGGTAATAGGTGGAAAAGGAGATAACAGATAAATAAAATAAATAAAACACTTGGAAATTGGGGACACACTGGATAAGTGTTAGTGAATAGGTACCTGACCTACAATATCACAAGCAAACTTTTCCATAGATGTAGTTAACTGTTACAGTTATAATTAGTTTTTAATAAAATTGGTGGTTTAAAAAAATTGGAAAGTTGGCATGCCCGAGTGACTCAGGTATTGAGCCCATGTCTGGGGTATAGTCCACAAAAAACTCAAGAACCTGAGTTTTCACCTGGTGTGATGGGGTAGCAACCAAAATGAGCAACAAATAAAGTTCTTTCCCTCCCTCCTTCCCTCCCTCCCTTCCTTTCTTCCTCCCTCCCTCCCTCCCTCCCTCCCTCCCTTCCTTTCTTCCTTCCTCCCTCCCTTCCTTTCTTCCTTCCTCCCTCCCTTCCTTTCTTCCTCCCTCCCTCCCTCCCTCCCTTCCTTCCTTCCTCCCTCCCTTCCTTTCTTCCTTCCTCCCTCCCTCCCTCCCTTCCTTTCTTCCTTTCTTCCTTCCTCCCTCCCTTCCTTCCCTCCTCCCTCCCTCCCTCCCTCTCTGCCTCCCTGCCTCTGAAAAACAAAGTGAGAATGTTATATAGTTTAAGATCTAGACATTAAGGAACACAGTGGGATCTGGCATTCTTTTTCAATTTCTTCTGCCTAAGAGGCTGACAGTAATTTCTGGACCACCATTATGACCAAGGATGCACTCACAAAACTGATTAGATCATCAAGGGTAGGGAAAAGTCACGTTATTATCTCAGTTAGAGATCAAAATGTTCTTTGAGCAAGTTCCACATTCATTTCTAATAAAAATAACTCTTGAAACCTGGACACAAAATTATGTTTTAAATGATATTTTCTCTCTCTTTAAGGCATGACAAATTAGCAGTATATATTAAAGCCTTAAACATGTGCTTATATTTTGCCTGAACATTTCCATTTCTAAGAATTATTCTAAGGAATAATTCAGAAATGTACCCAGTGATTTTAAAAGTTGCTATTTCTGATACTAAAAATTGAGCATGATATTCTACATGTATGCTTTAGATCTTGACTTTAAAAGTCACAAAAGAAAAAACCAAAAAATCCACTGTTCTGCCTTTGAAGTCATACTAGAGAACAGTAGTTGGCAAGCCTTTCCTATAAAGGGCCCAAATAATAAATATTTTAGGCTTTGGAGCCATATGGTCTCTATTGTATCAATTTAATTTTGCTATTGGTGTGTAAAAGCAGTCATAGATAATAAATTGTGAGTGTGGGTATATTCCAATACATCTTTAGTTATGGACCCTGGAGTCTGAATTTCATACAATTTTCTTAGATCATAAAATGATATATTTAAAATTTTTTTTCCTCTCATTCAAAAATGTAAAAACCATTATTCACCACGCACTATGTAAAATGCAGCAGGCAGGGTTTGATCCCTGCTATAGAGGGGATAATAGCAAATAAATGTATTACATGCTGATAAATGAGAAAAATTAAGAAAAATATGTAAGCTATCATTCTCCTTTTGTAAATGAAAAATGAGTGCTGTTCTCAGACTGGGACTGGAGAGCAGAGTGAGTCAGGACTCACCTCTGGAGAGCAGTATATGCAAGTGAGAAGTGGACAATAACAAACTAGATTCAAACTGAGACTTGAGAAATTGCAGTCTGTTTCTTCTTTATTTCCTGACCCTGCCAGTGTCATGAGAAAACACCCAGACTAGGCATGAGTGATGTGAGATTGAGTAGCAAGGCCAAGATGTCCCTGTCAAGACAATCTTAGACCGGTCAGGCCCCAACAACCCACCCGCTGAACTGGGAGGCTGCAGTGACCCCCTGCTGAGATGAAGCAAGCACAGCCCAGATCAACAGAGTTGCTCCCTGATCATCATAAACTTGTGAGAAGTGATAAATAGTGGGGCTTTTAGTCACTGAGTTTGGTTGGTAAATGAATCAAATAGTTTTGGCTGATGGTATTAAAATCTGAATCTAACAGGATGAAATGGAGCTGAAGGATCAAGGTGAGAGGTCCTGCTATGGGTACTGGGGAGACCAGCCACGAGCAGAAGTAGGACTCCATGCCCAGGGACGGGGCAGCCCAATCCAGGGGCCATCTTGCGTCTGGTCCGCATGACCCGCCACCATGTTATTACTCTTTCAGTTACCAGGAAATTAACTCGCTCTCCCATGAACAGATTTTTCAGAGGAGAAACTCCCGTTGAAAAATCTTTTAACTCCTTTTGCTAGAAAATTAGAACCATGGGAACTTTCTAGGCATTGTAATTGTTGCCGTCTTCGGTATTGGGTTTTAAGTGCTGATTTGGGCCCCAAATTCCTAAATATTCTTTTTATGGTTTTTTTCTAGAGCATGTAAGAGCCCTATGCAAATGAATGTGCTTGGGTTTTTCACAACAAAATACCTTAGAATGCCTAAGTTGACTATGAATACGTAAATTAGCACCACCTCTGGCATGAAGGTATTTTGAATTGTTGTTCAGAAATTATTGTTTATTATTATTACTACTACTACTACTGCTGCTGCTACTACTAGTGTGTCAGAGAAAGGCCTTTGGCAATGCTTTATAGACATATATAATGCATTCAGTAATTTGAAATTATGGAGTATAAAACTCGTTTTCATCCTTTTGGTGAAATCTTCTCTATTCGGAATCTACTGTCAGTTATGAGATTTGCTCAGCTGAGTAGAGTACCTTCAAATTCTTCAATTTTACATAGCACTTTACAAAACTCCTTTACATAGATTGCCCCATTTATTCTCATTACAACCCTGTGAGGTACATATTAGTATTCATGTTTTAAATATGAAGAAACTGAAGAGAGAAGGATAACTATTCCAGTTTCAAGCTCATTAAGTGGCAGAAATGGCGCACAAAACTCAGGTTCTTTGATTTAGAACCCAAGTCCCTCTCCATGACGCATAGCTTTCTCCCTGAGCACAGTTTCTCAGGTTGCTGTATATGATTGATTCAGCCAATTTTCTCCTTCCAAGTCAGAGAAACTGGTTTCTCTGGAGCATCACTTTTTCTTTCCATCCCTCCTAGATACAGAACAAGTGGAAAGATTGGTGGCCTATTAAGCCTTGGTTCAAAAAACCTGCAGAACTTGTCTGTGTGCTGTGGGAATTTGATTAGGTAGATCAATCTAGAATTATGCTCTAGAAGTTCTTCATAGAACGCATGTTAACCAAATTGTGAAACTACCCTAGATCCTTTTTACTTTTATATCCTTAAAGTTTTCATACTTCTCTTAATGGTATCATCATTTTTTCAGTCCCCTAAAATTTTTAACACGTTTTCCTTTTTCATTCATCCTCAGTATCTGCAAATGGCATCAAACAAATGTTAGCATCTAACTATATGCCAGACTATGTGGGTCTGTCTCATCACCAGGTCACCATTGATCATTGTTCCTGTCCTTTAATTCTCAAGGTTATTAAGTTATTAATATCTCAACCTTATTAAATTCCTAGCTATCTTCTGCATAGACCACCCAATAAGCAATCACATGGCATTCTGTGTCCTTCTCCATATCTTCTCTCCTACCTTACTGTACATTGTCTGTAGATTAATCTTTGGAAGCAGAGTTATATTATTACTCTATAGAAATATTGTGTGGATAACTACTGCTTATACATTAAAGTAATTATAAGTAGACTAAGTAGGATCTTTTTCCTTTTAAATATACTTTTTTTTTTGTAGCAGTTTTAGTTAAAATTAAGCAGCAGACAGAGAATTCCCATTTACCTGTGCCCCACTATAAACATAGCATGCCAGAGTGTAAATGTATTTCAGTTTCTCAGCCTGCATTGACACATCATTATTACCCAAGATCCATGGTGGACATTAGGGTTTACTCCTGAGGTTTGTGATGGCTAATTTTATGTGTCAGCTTGACTGGCATAAAATGTTTCTAGGTGTGTCTGTGACAGTGTTTCTAGAAAAGATTGATATTTGCTTCAGGAGACTGAATAAAAAAGATCCACCCTTACCCATGTGGGCAACCATCATACATCCTTTAAGGGCCTGACAGAGCAAAAAGATAAATAGCTAATTCATTGTTTCTCTTCTTCAGTGAGGCTTCCATTTGGCCTCTTGGATGCTGGGGCTTCTGATTCTCAGGCCTTTGGACTTAGGTTAAATTTTATCAACAGGTTTCCTGGTTCTCCAGCTTACAGATGGCATAACATGGGACTTTTCACCCTTTACAATGATATGAGCTAAAACCCTTAAGTCTTCTTTTATCTGTCTTTCTATCTGTCTGTCTGTCTATCTGTGTGTCTGGATGTACCATGGTTTATTTACTCATTTATTTCCCAAAGACATCTTGGTTTCTTCCAAGCATTGGTAATTTTGAATAAAGCTATCAATATCAGTGTGCAGGTTTTCACTTTGTTGATATTCACAAAATAACTGCTGAGGTTTTTGGGGGATTGCATCAAGTCTCTAGATCAAGTTAAAAAGCTTGATATCTTGACAATATTAAGTCTTCCTATTTGTGAATATGGAATATTTTCTCTTTATTTAACTCTTTTATTTATTTTATAAGGATTTTATAGTTTTCTTTATATATATCTTGCATGTATTTTATTCTGTTTATACCTAAGGATTATATTTTTTTGGGTGCTAATGTGAATGGGGGTGCTAATAAAAATTAGTTTTTACTTTTTGGTACCCTTTTTCATTGCTGGCATATAAGAAAACAATTGACATTTGTATAATTACTTTGTTTCCTGAACCCTTACTATAACTGCTTATTAATTTCATGATTATTTTTGTTGATTCATTTAGGTTTTCTAGATAGATGTCTGCAAGTCACCTTGCAAACAAAGATATTAAAGGATTTTCAAAACTTGACTTCATCTTAGTTCTTAGCGTCATTTTTCTGTTGCTTATACCTCTTAGATTACTCTCCTTCTTGTCCATATCCATGAGAGACTGCAGAGTGCCTTGGTGCTGTTTCCAGTTCTGTTATTTACTCTGAGACCAACCATGGGTAAATTACTTAACTCCATTCATTTGCAAAATGGAGATCAGATATCTCACTCTGAAGTGTTAAAAGGATTAGCTGGGAGTAAGTGCCTGGCAGAGAATGGTTAAGTGCTTGTAAATGCTAGATAAAATGGCAGATACTTTGATGAGACATTAAGTTTCATTTTATCTTTTCTCTTTCGTTCTTCTTTGCCCTATCAGAATTGCCTGGAGGAGTGACTTGGAGGAACATTTTAGTTAAGACTTTCTGCATTTGTTTCAAATAGACTATGACTTTTGAAGGGAATAGTGTGAAGAGCTCAGGAAAGCCTCAGAGGGAAATGCAGAGAAAAGGAGGGATGGACTGTAGACTAAGAGTCTCAGGCAGGAGAGAGTCTGACTTTTTCTGGCAGTAGAAATTTGTTCTAATAACGGGATAGGGGAATGGTAGGACCTGAGTATGAATACTGTATAGCGTGACTCATCTTCACTTGAAATTCCTGTGTCTAAAACTCAAAAAGAAAGTAATTAGAGTAACTACCTCAAAGAGACTGTGGGGCTGGAGACAACAGGTATGTAGCAGGAGTCAGTCAGTTAGGGGACAGTAGACAATAACTAGAGTGTCGGATGAGACCTTGCAAGTTGATAGTGTCAGACCACGCCACTACACTGTGGAGAGAGGACTGGGGCTCAAGAGTAATTGAAAATTTATGCCCACTAATTTAGCAAAGGATCTTGGAATCATAAACTGATGTATAGAAAATAAAATAATTATCTCATACTGGAAGTGTTGATTGATACACAATAACTGCATCCTCCTCCTCCTCCTCATCACCTTTTCATTATGTTATTCATTCTGTCTGGAATGAAATCTTTGCTCATGCCCATAAACTCAATACTACCCTTATTCCCAGGCCTAACTCCATTGACATCTCCATGAAGCATTGCTTGCTCATTCACCTGGACTTTCCATGGAACAAAAATTCGTTAAGTCTTAATTCTCATGTGTTTATTCTAGTAGGAAGGGGAGCTTCGGAGAGTGGAGTTTACTTCTGATCCAGCCTTTATCCCTGGTGCCTGTTAACACATTCTAAAATTTAATATTAACACATAATAAAAGAAATTAGAGGATCAAGTAGGAAATCCTGGAAATCTTTCTCTCTCTTCTTTGCTACTAGGGATTTGACATTATTTTAAGATGCCAGAGTTTGACTCTCCAGCATCATGTTCCTTTGACTTACTCTCTTATCAAGTTAACTGTTTTAGGCATCTCTGCTAGATCCTTGTAGCAGTCATGGGCACGGTGTCTGACTCTATGCCTAGCAATTAAAAATTTTTTAATCTTCAAAAGAAAAATGGAAATCTTTATTTTAAAAATCCAGGAGAATCTACAGTATATGGAAGACATATTTATTTCAGGTCAATGTAGAATGGTGGAAGGTGGATCTATAATTTATATAAATCAGAAGCAAATTTTTTCATTGATACTAGTTTGATGTGTCTCCTTAGGCTTTCCTTTGTAGTTAGCAAATGGGTTAACTTAGGAACTTCATGATTTAGCCCTATGTAGGTTACCTTAGGACCCACTATTGCCTTGGCCAGTGGTCATAAAATTTCCAGTTCTGTGCAGGGTCTTGCAAAGCAGAGTGTGTGGTACCTCCATGCTCAAAGAATGGGAAGATGCTTCAGTTCTGAGTAATGCACAGTATTCTTTGTTTTCAAATACTTTTGATTCTCTTTTAGGAATTTAGCTATTCAATCCCCACTGGTTTAAATAGCTGTGAAACATTGAACATTCATTTGCTTTTGAGCCCTAAGTGAATAGCCAAGAGGATCTATTCCTTTAGAAAACAGATATTTTATTCTGCCCATTGCATCTAAATGAATCTGCTGCAAAGCTGTGTTTACCCACGTCCACATGCAAATATTGACTTATGCATTGCAACGATGTAAGCTTGGTACATTTTGAAAGAAAAACATAACACAGATAAACATTTATAAGCAATTCAAATATTAAAGCGCTTAGGCATTTCGAAAGACATTCGCATATGTATTTTTCTGAGATGTCATTATGGTGCTGCAGTCATTTGCAAAATATAGTTACTGAACTACATAGCTTTTGTGTATGAAATTATGTGTTTATTTCTGGCAGCAATATAATCAATATGTTAGGTATTCATGCCATTCTTCATGAGAGTCCCAGGGGAGATATATTTAGCTCTATAGTCTCTTTTTAGGGGATACTATAGTGAAATGGGACAGTATATTTCATAAACTCTCCTAAGTGTTGCTAAACATTCCTGGTAATCATGGATAAGGATTGTTTTCACTTTTTTATGATGTTAAGAGATGTATAATTTTGCAGCAGAATATGTCATTTTAGCCCTCTTGCATGTGGTAGTTTTTTTTCTCTAGTATGACTTTTATTAAAATGTAGTATAATTGGTTTATGTACATGCCTTTGAATCCTGATGACTGTTTTCTATTTTTTTCCCTTTTTTAAAGTACGTATATTAAAATGCAGTTTTAATTTACTCTGAGTTGGAGGGAGACCCAAAACTGGTAAATTCACATCTCAAGGCAAGCTTCAAAGATTTCAGAGGGATTCCAATGATCAGTTACTACCTCCTACTGTCCCCTCCCCAACCAGGACAAATCCTTCATAAAGATGCTTTGTCAAAAATACTGTATGCTCATATAAGTCATATAATATGAATTATTAACTACATAAGTCAAGATTGAGGACCTAAATTTGTTCACAAGTCTTGTTGTGTGACTTTTATTAAGTAAGGAAATGACTATTATGGAAAGGGATCATTGAAATTCAATTTTAAGGTAAAATCTTCTTTTAGTTTTTGATAATAAAAGCAAGGAGAGACTAGGTAAATAAGTAACCATGAAATATGTTAATTAATGAAGAATTTGCTGTTAATTTCTTTAACAATACATTTTGTACACTTATTTTTTAAAACTGTTGGCTACATAGTGTTTAGGATATATCATTTTATGAGACAGAGAGGCAGCACTCAAGAACATTATGGTCTTTAAGTTGAGATACGACATGTATGGACAAATCAACAGAGCACAATAAAATGTTACTGCTACAAAGGCAATACAAATAGGAGCTGAAAGAGTGTCAAGGAGTGAGGGATCAATTTTGACTGGGTGATCTAGACAGACATCATGGAGGAGATAGGTCCTTCAAGATGACAAAAATAAATTCGGTGAATGTGGCTTAGGGAGACGGAGAGGTCTGTGATTAGGTAAGGAAGCATAGAGCCTGCCTGGGTGTTAATCTGTGGCCCGTCTGGCCCCAGCAGAAGGTTCATGAGGCTCACAGTCGAAAATGAAATTGGAAAATGTAAACTACATTTTAAAGGCTCTCTGCTTCTTCTATGGGGTGTTTTATTAATTTTATCTGATAAAAACTTTACAGAGCTCCCAGGTCTGTGCTGAACACCATGCCAGGCACTGGGTTTCATAACAAAGAGGACATACGCACTTCTGACATGAAGCGCGGAGTGAGGGTCAGGAAGGTAAATGAGCAATTGCCATTGAGTAGATGATTGATGTGCTGGTTGCCATCCATTTCCTGTACCCATTCACACTCTTTCCCTCCTTCCATTGAGTTCTGTGCTCTGACTTCTGTGAAATCTATGAAAAGACTCTTTTCTTCCTGGCATCTGGGTTGAACCAAAAGGAGGGAGATCAGAGAGCGAGGCTGTAATATTTATTCTCCTGATTTTCTCCCTGTTGGGTCACTTTGAGTTGGCTGTGTCCCCCTGCTATAGGCCATGGCTCCTAGTGGTGATCTTTGTTGGATTCCGGTAATTGCCTTATTTTCAGTCCTCTTAGAAATGGCAAGGACAACTTTTTATCACTAGCCCTGGACTACTCCACCCTTCTTATATTTAAGTATTCTCTTTAGTCAGTTTGACTGGGCCCTCTGTCATCCGAATGGGCCCTGCTGATAGAAAAATGATAGTATGTCAGTTTCTAGAGGTTACTGCAATATATTACCACACATTTTGCGGTTTAGAATAATAGAAACTTGTTATCATGTAGTCCAGGAGGTCAGAAGTCTGAGCCCAAACTTCTTTAATCCGAACTGAAATCAAGGTATTGCGGGGCTGTCTTTCTTCTGGATCTCTAGGGGAGAAGAAGGAACAGTCCTTTCCTCTGTCAGCTTTCTTTTCATGCCACCTTTTCTGCCTGTTTCTTTTCTTTTTCTGTCTATGAAATAACCTCTGCCTTCCTCTTATAAACACTGTGATTGCATTTAGGGCCCATCTAGGGGATCTAGGATAGCTTCCCCATTTCAAGCTTTTTAACTTACGTCTATGAAGACCCTTTTTTGTTTTTAAGGTGATATTTACATATTCTAGAGATTAGGACCTGATGTCTTTGAGTAGTCAACCTACTTTAGGTAGCAAACTAGGGAAACACAAAGCAAAGAAGCCCCAAATAGTCTAGTAGGTCCAGGGATGACTTCCTAAGGATTAAAGAATATTAAATAGGACATTTGTGGGATTAAAATAAAGTATCTAAGAAAAGGGGACCACAGTTGGATGTGGGTTTGCTTGAAACAATTCATAGCAGGAGCAAAGACCTGGGAAAGGATTAGAGCATGCATGACTTATTTGGCACATTTGAAGACTTGAATGACTGAGTACGGCTGATGTGTAGAGTTAAGAGGGCAGGAGAGATTGGTGCAGAGGTGACTGGCAGGAGTTGAGACCAGAAAACAGGTTCTTGTCAGTGATGTTAAGGAGTTTGGACATAATTCAGTTGGCCAAGAATATACATTCCATTTTTTTTTTAACAAGAGAGTGATATGATAAAAGTATAGCTTCCAAAAGAGTAATTTAGTGTTAGAACACAGGGTCGATTGCAGCAGGGAGAGCCTGGCAGCAGGGAACCCACTTGAGCAATGAGATGAAAATTTCACCGATGTGGGCCACTCAGTAAATATCTGAGGGTATCAGTCTCTGAGAAGAGTGTGCTCACATCATCGATCATTGATAAATATATATCAGCAGCTTGTGAAACTGTGAATAGTTAAAGAAGATGGAAAAAACACCTAGTACATGGTATAGGAGCATATATATATAAGGTTTGCAATTTTATTGCCCTGATCTTTGTTTTCCTCAAAATATTACTTCCTATTTACTATTTAGGAAATGTTTGGTCTATTTGTTATCGTGAGTGTTTTGCCAGAGACCACATTAATGATTCTACTAATGCTAGGAATAAAACATCTGTGGGCTCTAGAAAACCTTTCCAATGAAATCTTCAATAACATTGACTAGAAGAATATTAACCAGAAGTATGAGTTTTTGGGTCATGCTGAAAAGTCCTGGAAGAAAAGAAATGCAGCACAAGTGCCCAGTGCAATTTTGGAAATGTGATTTAGAATAGGTGACATTTTCTTATATATCATCATAATAGATACATACAAAACAGTGCTTAAATAGGTTGACTTGGTGAATGTGAACAGTTTACTTATTATTGGAATAAAACAAGTAGCCAAGCAAAATCTTGATTATTTTAAAAATAATTTAAAAATTATGAGGGAAATTGATTACTTAGATGTCCCAATTCTACTGTCTTACTCATCCAAATCATATTATACAAATAGCTTAAAGGGAATTTTTTATATTCAACACTCTATTATTTATTTTTTTACCAGTTTCCGATCAGATGTATGTCTACCAGAATGTAGTTAGCATGAAACTTAATGAGCAGGTGATACGAACCTATATTCTTTGAAAATTAGAAAGTTGTGAAGTGGTAACAGAAAGGTAGCACTAAGGTTGCCAAAAATGTGCCCTTAGCCAGAGTTTAGAAGTGATTTGAATTGAGATATGAATGTGCTCAATTAAGACTCAAAGAAAGAGAAATGGGCATCACAGGAGGGTATGCACTTGACAAGGGAAAGCTACCAAGACTGGTTACTCTATAACCTGATTCACAGACAGGTAGACTGGTACAAGAAACGTCATTCAATAAGTGAAAGTTTTAAAAATAATTGTATATTTTTAGTACCAGTAAAAAAAAAGTAGCCAGCAAAATCAATTTATGTTTTGGACAAAACATAGTGATAAGATGGAGGTTAGACTGAAGAGATAAAATTGTCAAACATTCCAAGGGAAATTGTGGAGATTTTAAGTTGACTCATTTTAGCTAAAGTGGAACTACACTTCCCAGAATTTTCTCCCATCTATGGTGTCACATTGATCATAGAGCAATTGCGTGGTGTCCGAAAGGAGAATTTACGTAGCTCTGGCACTCCTGCAGCTTGCACAAATCATTGACTCAAAATCTCACAATATTAGCCTGGGGCAAAAGCCTGGTTTGCAGCATCTCCAGATCCAGCCAGAGCTTCTCTTTTAGCATCTCTGCATCCTGAGTAAGACTTGTATGCAGTTGTGTGATCAAGAGGGTCAGCTTCTCTTGTAGGTCTCTCACACCATTAATGTAGAGGCAGACAAAGATAGATGCAAGTTCCAGCCTGTCCTCACAGGTTCCAGATTATCCTATGGGTTTTGTTGTCTTTTCTATTCCATGTTTTGTTTTCAGTTTTTCTTCCTAACTGTGGCCCTATTGACCAATAGCAACTTTGGGTCCATCAGCAGATCCACAGGCAACAGCCTTCCATAGAACTCCCTAAAAGCTTCTATTTGTGGTCCTTGGTTTTTGACTTCTCTTTGATCTAGTCATCCCCACCTGGACCGCTACTCTGTTAGCTTCCTCCAGCCATGGTTGAATAAGGCTTAATCCCTGTACTAAATCCCTTAGTCTCTATCACACAGAGTGGTTCAGCTTCCCCAATCAAACCCTAGTAGATACTGTAATTTTTATATCTCTCTATTGCAATATTTACTTTTGCTAGTAGAAAAATATGTTGCCTATTAAAAGAAATGTTGCCATATTATAAGATTGCAAAAGAGAACTCAAACTTTCACATTATATTGGTCTCTATTTAAGAGATAGGTTCCTATATTCCTCTGTAGCTTCCTACCCTGGTGAACTTGACTTAACCCCTTTGCCTGTCCCTTTATCCTACCATGAGTCTTAATTGATAAGGTTGATCCTTTCTAACAGATTGAGACCCCCAATTCTGCATGAAAATTCAAGAGCAGAGGTAAAGGGAATGCCTTTTTTCAGCCCATATCACAAAACTTTCCTCTGGGTAGAGCAGGGAAAGCAGTAATGATGGAAAAAAGAAGAATCTGAGTTCTTGGAGGATGCTAGATCATGTGCTTAGATGTTCTCCCCTATAGACTAACAGACTGAACAATGAGGCTAATGTAAAATAGTGATGACATAGTTACTCTCAAGGAAAAGGACTGGAAGAGTACACAAAATTTCCAGTGTGAGCTTTTCTTAACTTACTTTCCAAATTTTGTTACTTTTTAAAAAGCTAATTAGTTAAAACATTTTATTTTTTGTTTTAAGGAAAGGTACAGGCAGGAATGAAGTGGGCAGGCAGGTAGGAAGAGAGCGGCAGAAGACGTATTTTATTATTTTATTTTATTTAGCTGCTCACATTAGTTGTTTCCCCCAGCCCCAGGAGGATGTGAATCTGATTCCTTGGGATGTACATGGAACGTGCTCCTTTGGAGGCAGTGGACTTAATTACTACTCCACTAGGGCACACTACCTTGTTACTTTTTCTATATCCATTCAAACCAATGCTGTGAGGAGTGCAGGCTTTTAAAGTCCTGGAGTTTTCTATGAAATACTTCTACAACATGCCAAAAAGGCTTTATCAGTTTATTTTAATGCCACTTTATATACTAATTAAAAAATGATCCTCTATTCTATTTCTCATTAATAAAGAACTCTCAGCTATGTTGTCCAAACAAATTGTCAATAGACTTACATAGTATGACTGAAAGGACAGTATAACACAATGACCAATTTGCTAGAGACATAAAATGCCCCACATTTGACCCCATCATATAAAATTTAACACTACAAATGCTCTTTTTCCATGGTGGTTTCTTGCTCCCTTCGAAAGCCAAATAGATTTCCCAAATTTATTCTTAGACTTTTCCTCCTTTACGTCTTTCTCTCCTTCAGTCTCAGTCAGATTTCAGTGGGGACTTGGTAGGTGAAAGGGTCTCTTCTAGAACTGTTTTCTGGGGCATATGTCATGCCATGTTTCCTTAGCATCTCTAATGCTGGATTACTTAAATCCTAAATTTTTTATAGTCTCTTCTTTCTAAACTTATGAAGAGTCACAAGGAATACAAGAATATAGAGCTAACAGTCAAAACATATGCTATTTAGTTTTGAAATTTTTTCAGTGGCTGTAAAGTAATAAAACATATACAAATGACAAAGCTCCTCAGAACCTGAGCACTGCAGCATTTGACAGTTTGTTTTTATAAATCATACTAGCCTAAGGAAAGTAGGGCTTTCATAGCTCAGGGTATCTTAAAATACAGATTCACATTCTGTTTCTAGACAAACACTAACAGAGATTTAGTGCCGCAAAAGGAAGATGGAGTGTAAAGATGATGGAGTAGAGAGACAGAAAGACTGGACATTTTCAATTGTACAGTATTGGTCAATTTGTGAGTTTTTCATACTTCACCATCTGTGAGTTTAAACTCAATTAATACATGTAGTCTCCCACTGAGATACAATTGGGAAACTAAAAATTTCATATCAAGAAAGAAAATGCCTCTTAAAATTCTATCCTAACCAGATGCCTTCTCTCTAAGTGTTTATATATCGTTACAGTTTAGAACTTCATAATAATTTCACTCTCAATTCTGATTTTCTTGAGTAATCCATCATCTTTTATTTCTCTACATTTGTTTCTTTCTACTTTTCCCTTTGTATAGCTGTCCAGCCCTACTCATTCCTCTTTACTTCTGGAATCCCAAAGCTGTCTTGTTAGAGGTTTTCCCATGAATACAGCTTCAGCTGTTCAGAGAGTAGGAAAGCTCCATATGAGTAACAGATAATCCACAGTAAATTCATGACCTTGAATTTCTTGTGATGCTGGTCATCTTTCTACAACTGAGAAATAGGTTACTGAATGAAAAATTAGGATATTAAAATGTTTTTATCCATCAGTGCATGACACTGAAAAAAGGTTCCGCTTCCCCCCACCAACTGCAGTATATTCTTGCATTTTGTGGCCATTAATGACCAAAAATGACACTACTCTTACCATTTAAGCATATGGACTCTTTTGGAAATGAATGCATCATGAATACCTTAGAAAAGAGTGCATAATGACTACTGAAGTTAATTTCTCATATTTTAATGTCATCCTTAACTCATTTCTCTTTACCACATTATCTCAGATATTAGCTATAATGATGAGATGAAACAACTCATAAATATCAGTTCCATTTTCTCCTCGTCCTTTTTGCTCAAGTTCTCAAGAAAGCCAAGCAGAGGACACTCAAGACAAAACCATGTTGTTTGCTAAGTCATGTAACTGCCTAACCTCCCAAACTACTGGGTCACGTTGCTTCTCTGACTTAAGGCCTAACTAAACTGAATGTGTTCCTTACAATCCTGCTCAGTTGGGCTTTAAGGCAGAAAAGCGTAATTTCTTCCTAGTCAGAAGAAGTCTAGGTCCAACTGCCTGTTCATGCATATCTGTGGGAGAATGAAAAGGAAGCTTCTCTTTCTGCAAAAGTAACTCTATTTGCAAGACATTTAAAGTTCTTTATGCTGTAAAGTATAGCTCTTGCCCATGGCACATGGTCTAGTAGTTTCTCCCTATACCTTTCATTCATTCTCTTACCAACAAATACTCACTGAACATTCTAGATGTCCAAGACATAAGAGATATAGCAGTAAATAAAACAGACACGTTGTCTATTCCCCTGCATTTTATGTTCTGAGTAGGACGCACATTGATCCAAATACACAGAAAATACATACATGCAAATTATGCTGGCTCTCTGAAAGAAAAGTAAAATTTGCACTTGAGGTTTGAACAGAGTAACTTGATTCAGTAGGGAGAGAGAGAAAAACGTTGCATGAAGGAGTGACATTTTAACTGAGGTAGGAGTGATGAATTTGACTTAGCTAGGAAAAGACTTGGAGGGGAGCATTCCAAGAAAAGAGATTAGTAAATGAAAGGTTTTAGGACTACAGCTTCCACAGAAAAGGGGCTGCTGTGTAAATGATATAGAAGTTAAATTACCGGCTGGGAGTGATTCTAAGAATTTATCCATTTGTAATACATTTGAGTCATGCCAGGACACTTCACTATTTCTCGAAATCAAGTGCTTAAACTTAGGGTTCCACTTTTGCTGGCTTAACTTGAAAGTCCATGGCAGTGAGGTAAAAGGGTAAAACATACCACACTTATTTTCTGTGTTCTAGAATTTCTTTGAATTCTCTGTTCTTTTGAGAGCCTCCCCTTTCATCTTCCGTGTACTTTTAAATACCATCAATTTCATGATAAATTTCTTTCTTTCTTAATTGCTACCAGGGGATATGGTAGGTGGGCTGGGTGCATTGAGCTTGCCATCTTTAACTAGAAATCACTAAATATCTTTGCATTTATTTTTTTCATCATCACCACCAGTGGCCTAGTCCAAGACATTTTTATGTCTGCATTAATCTTGCATTTTTTTCTTCTTCTACTCACTACCTCATCAACATTATAGTGATTTCTTAAAAAAATAGTATCTGACTCTGTTGCAGCACTCCTTTAAACCCACTGTACAGCCAGCGCTATCTAAGACCTCAAACACTTTGTTTTATTGATACCAGGTGATTTTTAGTTTCTGGAAGGAGTCATAGTCTCTGCCAAATTTGGCCATCATGCTATGGATTGTCCCTGCCTGGATGCTAAGAGAATGTATATAAGGGTGGAGTCTGATCTTATCACCTGGGCCAGGAAGAGTTTCCTTCAGAGAAGGATGCTTGATATGACATCTGTAGGATTGTTGGAATTAAATAGTTGAAGAAGAGTTGGGAACTTTATTGGCACATGGGGGAATACCAAGAGGTGGGAGCACATTTAATATGTGACACTTTCCTAAGGAGTATCTGGAATTGTCAGGACAGTAAGAGGTCACATGAAACATTTTAGACTCTCATCTTAAGAGCATTTGGAAATGACTAAAGATGAAAACTATGTCCATTGGTGTTGCTCCATTGTGCAGGATTTATAGCTAGTGCTCAAACCCAGGGACAGAGGCTGCTGTTTACCCATATTCTAAATTGGGATTCACTAGCTGATGCATTCAGCCACCTCGCTACAGGGTCTAGTGAAAGAGACTGATGTTTTCCCCCAATTTTTCATTTGAAAATCTGTCAGCTCCTAAAATAATGCAAAATTTGTTCAGTGAACATCTGTATACCATTTACTTAGATTTACCAGTTGTCAACATTTTGCCAATTCTGTATTCTTTCTTTCTCTTTCTATAAATACATGTATGTGTGAATATTTATTTGTGAGTGATTAGTTGAGAGTTAGTAATGACACTTCATTGTTAAATTCTTTAATACTTATCTCTTAAACCAAATGGTATTTACATATAAATATTACCCTCAGGAAATTTATTAATCAGTATAATACTTTTCTTTCAACCTAGAGAGAAACCCTAAAGGCTGACATTGGGATTACTAGTGAAAAATCTTTGATTCACTTATAGAAGAACTTGTTGTTTTGGGGGTATTTTTTGCCTTGTACTTTGTTATCCAAAATTTCTCAATATTTGTTTTACTTCTTTAAATGGATAAATACAAGTATATAGAAATATAGCCTTCAAATTCACTGAGTGCAGATTGAGTCATTTTATTCTTTTCTGTTGGTGTGCAAGGTCTAAGACATCTCAAGAAAGCAGGCAATCAAAGGCCTTAAAAACATGTACACGTTTGATTCAGTTCAATTTTCGGGATTCATATGCACACACATCAAAAACAACTCGCAGAGATTTCACTAGAGGCTTATATTTAAGCAAAATATTAGAAATAAGCTAAAAGTTAAGTAACCAAAGTTTGGGTAAAGGAAGATGCATCCATGTGATAAAATCCTATGTAGTTCATTAAAAAATATGTTTTATGAGAATTTTTAATGACATGCTAACAACTTTTAAGGATTTCAACTTGTAAATATTTTCTCTATATAGGATCATCATCAATATATGCATATACATCTATGTGTATTGATACATGTGCACATATGTATATGTACAGATGTGTGTATCTCATATTCATCCGTGATAAGGTTAAATTGGTATCATGTGTGATTTAAAATCATCTTTCCATAATGGTCAAGTATGAACCATTAACTAGAAATCATAACCAGTAAAGGAGAAGCTATAATGGATAAATTGATCTGTGGCTAGTAATTGGACATGCACATACAAAGACATAGATGCAGATGACTGTAATTATCATAATCTCCACACAGTTTTATTTTGTATTAGTGACAGATTGTCAGTCACTCTCATCACTTCGTATTCATTTCTGCTGCCTGCTGTATATTGTTGTATGGCTTATACTTTTAAAGCAATATTTCTTAGGTAAAATGATATGAACTCATAAAAGTTTATTATTTATGAGTGAGGAAACTACCAAGCACGCACGGTTCTCAATGTTGGTTGAACAGCTGAATCATCTGGAGAGTTTTAAAAAATATGGAAGCCTGGATCATACCTCCAGGGAGTGTGATCTAATTGATCTGGGATAAGGTGCAAGAATAAGTACTTTTAAACAGCATCCTGAAGTCTTCCTAAAGTGCAGTCAGGATTATGAACCACTGAGGAAGATATAGCCATTTTGCTATAACATGTGAAAAAAGGAGTTATGTACTTCTAACTCAGTATAGACTGCTGTTTTGATATTTTACTTCCTGTGGTTATAATGTAATATTCATAAGTGACAGGGACACATTTGCAGAGAGGATGATTCTAAGCCACCTTTCCACAATGATCAGAAATGAACCATTAACTGGAAATACCAATTAGTATATGGAGATGCAAATGATCTGTAAATTGACTTGTGGCTGTTAATTAGATATACAGAGAAACATGGTGTTTTTCCCAGAGAAGATCCATTACTAGATAGATGGCAAAAGACATCCAGTGAAGGTCAGCTGAGAGGAGCACTGTCTTGTTTTTCTTCAAGCACCTGTAGCGGATTTTCTCTAGCAAATCCTCCAAGATGCTGAGCACTCACTTTGCTTAATTCTCAGCATTTTTTTGGGGAAAAGGATTTCCCCCTTAATACAGTGGTATAGTCAACAAATATAGCATATTTCATCAATTCTCAGATACACATTTAATATTTTAAGATTTTTACATTTTGGAAGCATCTTAAATTTAATATGACAAAACCCTACTATTTAATTGGCAGTATTAATTTCTTGATTAGTGGTACATAAAATAATGGGACATCTTAACAATCAATGGTGCTTATGAAATATATTTAAAAGATTCAGAATCTGACAGTTTCTTAAATCTTGTTGCTACCTTCCTGGGATAAACTGCCATCTTTGGTCCACATTCTTGCAGTTATCTCCTAGCTTGTCTGCTATTATAGTTCATAGTGATTTGAATATACATGTGGCTGATCCTTTCAGTTCCAAGGCCTTGTGGTTCCTTAATCTCTCCTTGAGTGATCTCGTCTTTCTGTGTACTTTGGTGCTCATCTTTATGATAAACCTTGATCTTGTCCTAAAACTGTATCTGTTCCAAAATGTCCGTTTTAAATTCTCTACATCTGTCTGCCATCTTTCCTGCTCATCCCTTTTAGAACGTGGCTTCAGTGACTTTTGCTTCTACTTGGATGCTCAATCTGTGATGTTAGCGTCTTTGTCTTCTCCACCACCCTTCAGGTCTTCCTCATACTTGTGACCCAAGCTTAAATTCTATCATCAGCTGTTTTCACCTTTTCTTTGTACACATCCTCAACTCTTTAGTTTATCATATTGTTGGATGAAACCCCTAATGAAAATCCTTCCAGAAGAACCCACATCTGAAAATGACTGTACTACAACATCCACTACTTTCCCTTTACATAAATGATCAATGTCCCCAATTGGAACATAAAAGTTGTCAAGTCGCATCACATCATGTTTTCCAGGTTTATTTCTTTTCCTACTGTCCTTGATGTATATTGCTTGCTTCCCTACTCTTCTTAAGTCTCTCATATTTTCTTCCCACCCCCGTTCACAGCTGATGGTACAAACAAACAAACAAACAAACAAATAAACAGAAAAGAATAAATCAGAAAGAGCGTCCACAAATTATTGTCATATTCAACTCCTTACCTGTATTGGTGTCTATATTTTCTAACTTTTTGGGAAGGCATTCTGGAAGATCTGCCAATGTTCTCAGCTAAGCAAAGCTTTTTTCCTGTGCAATAGTTCCTATTCTTCCTCACTTACATCCTTCTAGTAAGTTTCTCATCTTTCTCCTGCATCATCAGCTTTCTCTGCTCTTGGGTCATTCCTCTAAGTTTAGCAATGTGCTGTTGTTTTTTTTCACCCAAAACTTAGCAAACTTCTTTGACCTTGTCACCCTATTTTTTTCTGTATTTGCAAGAAAGCTCTGTAGAAAAGAGTTGTCCGTTTCTGTTGGGTCCAGTTTCTCTTCAGTTCTTTCTTGGACCCACTCCAAACAATGTTTGCTCCCATCCTTCATTCTAAATCCTCTTACCAAGATCACTAATGACCTTCACTTTGCACAATTCAGTGTCACTTCTCCATTTCCACCTTATCAGCCAACACAGAGAACTCTCTTGGACACTTTCTTCTCTTGACTTTAGGTGCTCTGTTTTCTTCCCATTATACCCGTTACTCCTTCTCAGTTTCCTTTGCTAGTTTCTTCTCACTTCCCAAACCGCTAAATGTTGTGCCCTGGGGTTTATTCGAAGGAGCTTCTTTAATCCTTCTAACTAATTCCTTAGATAATCTTCTCCAATTCCATGATCTTAAATATGCTAAATGCTTATGACTCCCCAAGTTCCATATCTGACTCAGGTCTTTTCCTCAACTCCAGACTTGTATAGCCAGTTTATTGCTTAATGTTTACATTGGAATAGCTAGTAGGCATTTCAAAGTTAACAAGTTTCAAATGGAACTCTAGTTATTTCTTTTTAAGCAGCTCCCCCGGGAAAGAAATAATGTATTTAAAAGAGTCCTGCATTTTGTCTGGAAGAACAAGGAAGAAAACAATGCCTTATTCAGGTAAAAACCCTATTCTACTCACATCAGAGAGAGAAAAATTTTAAACTTTGATTAATGTTGTGGGTGGATTTATATATTTGGAATTGTAGCAGTTCGAACAATCAAGGAAGTATGTTTTTGCCTCCTCTAAACATCTGTAGGTTTAAAAATCCCATTTTAGCAGAGGACTTTGGAAATACAGAACTTTAGTTGGTTTATCGGCTTTCTGCATTTTTGCGTTTCTATTTGCAAGATCATTTATGTCAGTTTTGAGTTGTTTCTTTTTAGACAGTTGGGCCATCTTTTTGATCTTACATGTAATCGTAAGCAAATACACATGCTTCTATTTTCTTTCCCATTTCAAAAAGGAAAGAAGCAAGGTGGGAGATAGGAATTGGAGTTTGTGAAAGTTTCAATTATTATTCACACAAACTTAAAAATATGAACAAAAGCTATTTTAATATAGAAAGTTACTTGGGAGGTTCTTGGGAAAAGTCATGGAATTTAAATAGCTGAGGTCCTATATTAGGTATGAATTGATCAGTGATTAAATAAAAACAAATGCATTTCTAAGTACTACATGCCAAGCTTGACACTAGATTCCTTCTTTTACTCAAGGACAGCACTTCATTAATTTTCCCTCTTCCTGTATTGATGATTTCTTTTCTTTATTGGATATTTCTCATCATAATATAACATACTGTAATACTTTGCAACTCAGAATGAAAAACAAAACTCCCTGTATTCTTTTGCTTTTTCCTGTTATTTTTCCATCTCTCTGCTCTTCTGTATAGAAAAATTCCTTGAAGTTATTGTGCATATTGCTCCCATCCTTACTTAAACTCACTTGTGTCTATTGAAATAAGGTTTAGCTACATAGAAAAGAAAATGTAATATAAAAAAAAAAAAGAAAACAACAGAGGTTTATTTTTTTCCACTTAAAACGAAAGTCAGATTTGACCTTCCAAGGTCACATGATCCAGTGAAGGTTGCTAGCGCTCCAGTCATCAGTTGGGTTTTAGTACACAGATGATACAAACAAAGGAAGGCATGAAAGATGCTAATATTTGTCTTGCCATGATCCACAGTGTTGGAGAATAATAACTGTCTTCACTGACTTTGGGCCCAACATGCAAGTTTTTGGGCCAATGGGTGGTATTGACTTTGTGAATTCTGAGCTGAAGCACTGGGGATTTGGCAACTTTCCATGAGCCTTCTTGGAGCTCTCACCCTGTCTTGGGAGCAGAATGGTTTTCTTTCACTCTAGAACAGAAGCAGTCCTGAACCTGATCCAAATCCCAGAGTGTAGTCTTGCTTAACTAAGTTTGGTGAGCTCAGATCAGATCAGCCAGATTACCAATCCTGAAGCATGAAAGAGAATGTTTATTGTGAGCCACTGAGATCTTTTTGGGGGCTTTTAGAATGATCACAATAAATATCTGACTAATACAGAATCAAGTCCTTTACTGCCACCTTCCTAGAAATGCCACCTCTACTCTGCTGACTTGTCATACACCATCACACACTCTGATAGAAGGAAAGTAGAAAATATAGTTGGATGCATTTTATTCCCAATAAAATCAGAGTTCTTGTTGCTAAAATAGAGCAGTGCATGACTATTGAGTGGAAACCAACATTTGCTTTCTCATGAATCCAGTCAAGTTTTTTCCCAGCCCTCCAATAAAACAATTCTTGTCAAATCAGTCAATACTGACCCATCAGAAACCTTTTCATTCTTTGAAATAATTCCTTGCTTTACTTCTAAGACACCACTGTGATTCTTTTTCTACCTCATCAGCTATGCCTCCTCTCTCTGCTTTACATGTTCATCTTTCTCCCTAAGCTCTCAAAATTGTTTAGAGTTCAGTCTTTAGATTATTTTATTCAATAACCACCTACATTTTCTTAAAGTGCACATCATCCCAAAGTCTTAAATAACATCCATGTTCAATAATGGTTTCGAAATTGATATCTTCAGCTCTGACTTCTCTATAACTTCAGATTTATATGCACATTTGCCTTCTGAATCTCACACGGTTTTAATTAGACTGAGAAGTCTAACAGACCTCTTCACCATGCACCATACAGAACAATTTTCCATCCCTATCCACCTAAAATTGCTCCTTCTATAACCTAGGCCATGAAAATTCTGAAATTCTAGATGTGCAGGCTAAAAATGATTCCTATCTTCCTTTCAGACTCCATTTCCAAATTATCAGCAGATATGTAACTTTTTCCTTAAAAACTACATCTTTTAAGGAAATCATTTTATGATCATACAATGGAAAAGTTCATATAAATGAAAAGAAATGAACTATGGTGCATGTAACAACGTGGATGAATCCGACAGACATCTTATTAAGTGAAGTATGCCAGACATAAAATAATATATTCTATATTATTCCATTCATATGAAGTGCATGAATGAACAAACAAGACAAATCTGTAGTAATACAGGGGAAAAATTTGTTGTCTCTGGAAAAAAATATTGACAGAGAGAGGCCAGGAGAGATTCTAGGTGGTTATATCAATATACATGTATAGAAAAATTAATGAATGGTTTACTTGCAACTTGCATACTTTAATGTTTATTATTATACTTTTATAAAAATGTTACTGTCTGTAGCATAGATTTATTATATATAAGATGAAAAAATTTATTGAAAAAATATTTTTAATTATATTATATCCATTGAGAATCTTTACAGAATTGGCCTCTTAATATATCTTCTGTTATATCATCCTGCTCCAAGCTGCTGTGAGTTCTTTACTAGATTATTGATATAGCCTCTTAGTCCCAATTTCCTTCTTTATGTCCTCTTTATCCCCTGTTATCCACATAACACTAAGATTATCTTTCTAAAATTTATGTCATACAGTTTACTCATGGCAATCATGGGTATGTATATGGAGACCAGGGAACATTTTTATCAGAAGTATACTAGCTATAAAGAGGGGAGAGTCAAGAATGTGAGCACTTCCAATTTCAAAGGCACCTGTACTTCTGCGGAGGCCTGTCTTGTGCTTTGGGAATACCTCAGTCCTACGAGTAAAGCTACCTATGGAAGATGCATCCAGGCTAGGGGCCCGAGGCATAGGTATTAGCATTGTAGAGTTAGAATATAAAATGAAGTAAAATAAAATAAAACTTAAGTCAGACCTTATCAACCCTCTGCTGGAAATCCTCCAAAGATTTCTCATTACAAGCAAAGTAAAAGCCAAAATCCACAAGACTATCCCCTTACTTCCTTTAGGCCCCTGCTTGTAAGTCATCAAAACAGCAAGGACATCCATGACCACTCTATACACAGTGTCCTCTCACCTCCCTGATACTCCCTACCTTCTTTAACCGCTTTTTCTTTGTAAATCTGATCACCTTATTATTGCATCGATTTAGTGGTTTATATGTTTATTTTTTGTCTTATTTCACACTAGAAAGTGAGGTGAGATTTATGTTCCCTCCCCTTGAATTTAGATGGACTTTCTGGTGGCTTGACCAGCAGGATATGCTGAATGTGGCAATGTGTCAGTTCCTGGTCCTGCCCCTTGAGTGACCAGAGGCTGCCTCTTCCTGTCTCTTGGAACAGACTCTCTGGGATCCAAGAATAACTATAGAAGAATCCTAACTACTCTGAGCCCTCCATGTTGGAAAAGTTACATGTAGGCTCTTCGATGGAGATCCCAGTAGAGCCCAAACTTCTAGTTAAGTCAGACTAGAGTGAAGCCATCTTGAAATGACTTTAGAACCGGCCATCATCTATCTGAACCACCATCATGTGGTCTCAGCTAATGTCACATGGAGCAGAAAAAGTATCCAGGTGATACTTGGAAAAAGTATCCAAACCTGTCTGGTTTGGGAGGATACCAGCTAGTGGGTTTTATTTTGGGATGTATGTATAGGAAGCACATAGCGCAGGCTTACTCCTCCCCACAGTGTCAAAATCAATAGAACTTGACCTTGTGGTGCCAACACCCACACCCAGAACCCTGGATTTCTTCAGGCAGATCATGTAATTTCATTCAATAAGAGACTTTGACTTCAGTGTGGGGACAGATATTAACTGCTACCAGTCCTTCTCTGTGAGGTGCAGGTGTCTTCCAGGTGTTCCAGACATGCTCTGTCTTGATCTCTGATTGGAGACTCCAAGGTATGAGCGGCAGAGTAGTACCTGTGGCCTTCTCTGTGTGGTCTAGGCTGCAACTCCCAGCAGTCTGGTTTCTTTTTTGACAGACTCTTCTCTCTTATGCCTATAGAAATTCATCAAAGTGTCTGAGTAAATGCATAGGTTCCAGATTTATTATCAGCACACTAACGAGTTTGGGAATGGTAGGAGGGAAATGAGTGTGCTTTTTGTTTTTTCTCTTAAACATTATATTTCTACATTAAGAAATGTATCTCAGGAATTCTTCAGATGAAGGGCTCTTTTCAGAAATGTGTGAGGGAACACTGAGCTCTGACTGCTGCCCTTGTTCTGATACACCCTCACACTGGCCGTGAGCAGCAAACTAGGACGTGCAAACTCATTTCCATTGCTTGTTGGGACCAACTCAGTTCAATGTCAAACAGAGTGTTTGTGGGAAGCATATGTACATTTCATTTAAGCTCATATCTTATTCTTTAATTAATTGAATTGCACACATTATTACTCTACAATGTTGCATAGAATATATTCTTTAATTGTACAACCAACTAAAATATTCATCAAGCATTTTTAATGTGAGAAATGCTAATAATAAAATATTGGAATGGAAACAAAAAAGAAAGTATAAGTTAAAATATTAGCTGGCCTATGACTTCAAAAATGTAAAAAAAAAAATCCTTAGAATTAGAATGGTGTTCGAGAACACTCATTGCCAGTAGAATTATGAATGAGTGTTTTTTCATCCAAAAAGAAGTTTCGTGTGTAATCTAGATAAATTTAATGAAAAAAAATCAAGGTTATTCAAGTTGTAGGTTTTTCTGAATCTGGTATAAAATGGGTAAATAAGGTTCTGTGTCCAGGACAATGACTTGATAGCAATTCAGACTGACTGTATCACTGAAAACACCTAGAAATGCTTGATAAAAATTAGTTCAAACATCTTAGATGTGTCAAAGAGTGTGAAGATACTAAAAGGTTGGCAAGTTAAAATCTCATTGACAGTGACAGAGGACCAACATCCTTGCCTGTTGCCCTACTGCTTTTGCTGGACTTTGCACACGGAGCAGAAAGTTTGGGAACTTGGTGGGTGAGAGAGGTCATCCTATTGGAGATTCTACAGGAAGCTACCCCCAGAAGGCTGGGACCCCAGAGTGCCACACCCTCAGGATGAGAGTGACCCAGAAGTGACACGACCCCACCCCAGTGTACTGCAAGGACTTGAGTTTTGGCTTCCTGAGAAGAGAGTAAAACAAAACACAAAACAAAACAAACAAAAACTCTGGGAAATTGTACCCATGTGGCCACCTGCCTTTCCTGGGATTCACAGTTGTGACCTCACTCAGCTGGATGTTTGGGGGATCTAGGGTTTTGTGGGAAGTGATGTTTTCACAATTTGGGACCGGCGACTCATGACAAGAGGAAAATACACAATTAAAATGCAGAATTATGTACAAAGGTGAATACTCAATGGGAAGAGAATGAGAGTTGCAACAAATTTCACACTTAAAAAGCTGACAGATATCATAAAATCACAAATCCAGAGAAAGGAGATATATTTTATTTATTAAAGGTCTGACATCAGTAGAATCCTTTTTCCCCTGCTTTTTTTTTTTTTTTTTTTGGGCTGTTTTGATAGCCTCTTTATGTGACAGTGATTTTGTAATGTAACTTTCTATATAGAGAACATAAAGATGATTTAGTCTCTCCTAGAACGTGGGTGATAGAAATTTATTTTATTATTAATAGCTTGGAAAACTTTCTCGGTTTCATAACTCATTAGTAGCAATGTCATGCACATTTTTAGCATTGTTATCAAATTTGGGAAATTCTTTCCCAAGTTTCTTTCATATATAAGCAATAAAATTTCAGAGCAATTCACGTCTCCTTGGTCAGCGACTAGTCTTTAAATTAATGACCCCTGTCAATGAGTTTCCTGTTGATGTTCAGGTTGTAGTGGCACATTATTAGTTTTATGTTGCCTTAGCTGACGTCAATATTTTGTGTCAAACTGACAGTAAATTTACATCTACTTTTAATGTCCTCAGATATTTCACTTCTTTATTAATGGTATTTTCAAGCTATCTAAGTATCTATTTCTTACTTTTACCTGAAATTTATGTCTTTCTTTTAATCATTTCCTGCTCTTGATATTAACTAAAAATAACTTTTATGCTACTATTTGCTTCTTGATGTCAGAATAAATTTTGTTAGTCCTATTTTTTGTCAGTCCTATTTTTTGCCTTTGCTATAGATTACATTAGTGTTGTATCCCAAATTTCTTTTCAGTTCTTCTAAAGATGATGAGGGACTCAGTATGTGAATCTACCTCAGGATTCCTTAATTTATCACTTGTTTCATTGAACTATTCCCCATTTTGCAGTTTTCTGAAATTACAAATAAAATGATATATTTAGACTTTATTGACCTTTTGCACAAATTCTTTGGTATTTGTATTTGTTACTCTGTTGAACTTTGAAAATTTACATTCAAGTTCTTAAACTGCTCCTCTACTCTTGCAAAGTCAGACAGTGTTGGACAGGGAAGATGCCACATTTCTTAGACAATATAAAATAAATTACACATTGGCATGCATATTTAAACTATTCCACACAAAGGATAAACTGAAAGGAAAAAGAGTTACAACGTATTGAATTAGTCAACCATATCAAGGTTTCAGCCTTGCAACCTAGGTGACCATGTATCTGCCTGTGATTATTATACATTGACAAGTTTCACTTGTCTAGAACTTACATGAAATTGTTGAATAACTGACAGAAGATTTCAATAGAAGAAAAAGGAACCAGCTCAGAGTTTTTTTTAAATTTGTTTTGCTATACTATTTGTGCCTAATTAATTAAACAGTTCCTAACAGACTGGTGTTTGTCCCATATGGCGACAAATCTGCAATAATAAATTGCAGTATTTGCTGTCTGCTTTGTTTGATTTATTACTTTATTTAATACATATTTTCCATTCTTTTTTAATGATTGCAAACTGTTAGGTACCTAGGTTATATTTATTTTTCCATTTGAAATTTTTCAGGTGCAAAATGTATTAATTTTAGCAAATAGATGATTTCTCTGACATTATTGCTTATTTGAAGAATGCTGTTTTTGTTGTCACTTCTGAAGTCTCTTTAACTTAAATACTTAATACTGACAACTACTCTATAAATTATTTAAGAATAAGTGTTATTTATTTTGTTTGTAATTTTCTTCTTGGACTGATAAAATTGCATTAAAATTTACTCCTACTTACTTCATAGTTTTGATGCTAATGTACATAATAATGTTAAAAATATAATCTCTTTCATTGCCATGTAGATGTACAACTGGTATTTCTCTTCCAGTTATATATTTATAATCACTGCTAAATTCTAATTCTAATAATTAATTTTTGAGCTAGAGTAACTTGAATTTTCTGCCTACAGTATCATACAGGATAATAAGAAATTTGCTTGTTCCTTTGAAAACTTCTTGGTTTAACATTTTTTCTTGCCTTGCTGTCCTGATCTAACCTCAGCATAATGTTGAACAGGATTGGTGTTAATGGACAACTTCTTTTTGATCTCAGGAGAAGTGTGTTCTTATTTCCCCACATGATATGATGAGCCCATAGAATGGTTACCGTGTCATTGCTTATACCACATTGACACTTGAACTTGGAAGGGTCTGCAAACTCCCTAAAAGAAAGAGGGGGTTGGGAGAATGGCTATGCCCAGGATTGAGTGGTGATGTGGATGTTTTGGGGTCATGAGGGCTTCAAAAGTATGACAATTGGGTATGCCCAGTGTGAGTTTTAGAAAATGGTAGAAGGGAAAGCAGGCAGTGAGAAACAGAGACAGAAACTGGGGGCCACTTTCAATATCCCAGGACCATCTTTTCAAGACACCTGAATACCTGGTTAAGAGAATCTCCACTTGGGCACAGGACTGAGGACAGGATAATGAGAACAAAAGCATCAGCCTTACTGATTTCTGCTCAAGTTATAGTCTTAATCTGTCCTGTTTATATTCTGTTATACTAGATGGGAAGTAAAATGGTGATTGGATTTTCTTTAGTATTGATAGTTTGACATTCCTGGTAGAGGGTTGGAGGAAGATGACCCCATGTTCAAATGGTATAGATAATTTGAGCAGACTTCCCCATGGGTATTAGTGCTGCAGAAAACAAAGAGCCATTCAAATCATTGAGAGTAAAGACTAGAACATGCCTTTCATTTTCTTTAACGCTAGAGTTTAAAAATAAGACTTTTGGATCATTTTCTTTCTAAACTATTGAGACATTTCAGATCAGACTGATATCCCATTCATCTGTTTCCTCCACCCATGTTCCTTCTATTCACTCCACCCCTCAGAGAAAACTACAGTGACCAGTTTGTGGTCTCTCCTTAAAGAAATGGCAATGTATTTGAATTCATAAATATGACTATAAAATATATGTGATGTTGTTTCTTGTGTGTGGTATGCATATGTGGTGTGTGTGTATGTGTATGTGTGTATGTATGTGGTATGGATCTATGGGTTTAATACAAATTCCATCACGTTCAACTATGTTTTCCCTCTCCATCCTTTGGAGCATCAGTTTCTTCAAAAGCTCCCTTCAGAGAAACTACTGCAAGAATTAAAGTAAAACAATACTCTCTGGAAATGTTTGTCAGGGATAATAATAAACACTGAGATAGAACATGCTAATCCAATAGAAACTCAGGAGTGAGAACATTGAAAATGGCTTAACTTACGGTGAGAACTGCATGAAAGATAAAAGAAAAACAGCTCCCCCAAATTTCCTCCTTTCTTGCCTAATGCTCATGGGATACCCACACACCTTAGCAACAAGGACCTCAAGGAAGCTCTCAGGTTGGCACCAAAATGGCTATTAATTACTTTCTGTCCCTTAGATTAAATCTGAATGAAGAGGCTAAATGAGTTTCCTTAAACATGAAAAGAGTCTTGCTCAATTGCAGTAGGACTGCTGCAAAAATGAAAAATGAATCTGAGTGAGTGTTTTAAGGACTCTGCTTTCAATTATTCCCTCCCTTTATTGTTGAAAAGCAGTGCCTGTATTAGAAGAATCAGGGACTGAATATACTTCAGAATTCATTATATGCAGCAGCCACTTTTTAACCTTTGCCTGGGAGTGATTTTTGAAATGCACTCATGGTAGATGATTTTTAAATTCTAAAGGTGAATGAAATAGCATTGTCAAAGCAGTAATGTCTATGATGATGAGAACGTGAATGCCTGGAAATCGAGTTCTTCAAGGGAGGGATATTATGGGAAGAGTTAAAAAGAATTGTGTCTTGATTTCCAATATATTAATTTATTCAAATAGCTTCATCTACTTATATATAGAAAGCATAGTACGTCAGAGTCAGAAAGACATTAGAGAGAATACAGGTATTGAAATAAAGTTTATAGATGTAATGAGAGAGGCAGACAAACCACATCAACAGTCAAGGTCACACAGCTGGTTAGTGGAAGGAAAAAGAAAACTCAGAGTTTCTGAATTGGGGTGAGCTCCGTGGGCTTTTTCTGCAGAGTGC
Source organism: Solenodon paradoxus (assembly GCA_004363575.1). NCBI lineage: Eukaryota > Metazoa > Chordata > Mammalia > Eulipotyphla > Solenodontidae > Solenodon > Solenodon paradoxus. The sequence continues at coordinate 425,506 of RJWH01000779.1, read as the reverse complement.
TACCTCTTTAATTTGGTCATGAAATGATCCATATACTGATTGAAGAATTACAAGAGAATGAAGCTTTTGAGAGATAGTGTGGGGGTAAAGGAAGGGGCATTAGTAATGGAGTCAGACACCTGAATTTGAGTGTGAATTTTCCACTCGTTATGTGATTTTAGACAAATTCCTTTACTGACCTCGTCTTAGTTGAATCAGCTAAAATGCCTATCTTGTAAGGGTTTAAGAGAGCTAAATGAAGTAATTTAGGTAAGTGCCAAGTACATAGGTACAGAGCCTAGTACATAGTAGGCTCTTGAAAAGTCATACCTCCCTTCTTTTCTGTTAAAAAGAGATTCGGAAGGAGGAGATAAAGAAATAGATCAAAACCAACTAGACAACCAAAACCCCAAAAGTAAACTCACTGACAATAACTCTCATCCTGAGCTTTGTATATTTTTCTCCTTTTTCCTTCCTTTTTTATTCTACTAAATTAAGTGAGCATTCCTAACTACAGTTTTGTCTAATCTGCAGTGTGACCCTGGAAACTCTGACTTATCAGGAAAACCAGTTTAACTGATGACCCAAGAAATGGTAAAGAAAATTCTGGAAATTTGGTTGGGTCCTAGGTCACTTAGTTTCAGGCACTCAAGGGAAGGCAAAGATCATTCCCATTTTGCTGTTGTAGCTTGGTTTTTAGGACATACCCTCAGTACACAGAAAACTCACACTAAGACTGTAAAAGAAAGCTGGTATGTTTTTCCAAGAGTGACTATGGGTTCTTGGCAGGGAGGAATGGTTTTGGTGTGGTAACTTGGGAACATCATCAAAATCCCCTATGATGAATCCCAGCTCATGCAGGTTCCAAAAGCATTTTTAACAGCTGCCCTCTACCAGTTATGAGGGCTTGAAGGATAAACAAGTCATGGTATCTCACGTCTCAGAAAACAATGTTCTCAAATGCTTGAAAGAAGGGCTGTGAGAAACCATTAGAGAAAATTGATTTGAAACAAAGACACGTGTCTCCATCCCTACTCCAGTGACCCTGAATGAGATGAGAAAGGAAATGTAAATATCTTTGAAGTTACAGTCAGCTGCTAGAAGAAGCTGCACTGCTGATAGAACCAGATGATATAAAGGACCCACCCAGTGTGCTTATGCTCAACATTCTTCTGAAGAAAGTGGTATGATCTCAAGGGAATTAAGTAGAGGGGGACTCAGACATTTCAGGAAGTGGGGGTGGGAGAATGGGGGGAGGAGGGAGGGGATAGGGGAGAGAGGGGACAGAAGCGCAGAGAGGATGTTAGGACAGGAGAGCCAGACAATGTGTCTCTTATCCGAGTCTGGAAACAACTTCTCAGGTGAAGGTAACAGCAGCTGTCAGCATTGTACAGATTTTAGACCTTAAGGTTGGTAGGACCTGAGGAAGTTTGAGAAAGTCAGGTGGGGCTCAGGAGGCTGGGTTACTATCCTGACAGATGAACAGCAGTTACTGGCAGCAATGAGAGACTCTTGGAAATTCTGGGGCTTTCCTCTGGTGAACCAAAAAAGGGGTTGATGAAAAGCTTAGGATGAAGATTAGGTAGAAGTGGGGTGCTTCAGGGAGGCTCAGCCACAGGTGTGGACAGTTGCACCTGGAAGGGTCCTGCTCGGTTAACTCTGACAGGTCCCATAAGTGTTGCCACGCACACTAAGGAGAGGCACAAAGTTTGATGGGGTGAGGGTGAATACCAGCAAGGGTAGCCATGACCTCTTGCTGCCTCTGCACACCCCAGGTCCTGTCTCCTCCCCCACCCCTCTCTGAATGTATAATTGACTCCCTGGCAGCATCCCTCTGGTTTCACGCAAATTTCCAAAAGCACTTTCTAGTTTTCTAGCAATAATTGTGGGATGTTTGAGTTGAGTCATCCTACACTTGAGTGGCCCATGCCTTCATTTACACCGGGTCCAGATAGTGTGATTTGAATCTAGCTATTAGGAATGAGAGTCCCATAGAGGAGAAATGACAGTCGAGTGAGAATGAGCAGACTCCAATGAGGATGTTGGTGACAACAACTTAGAAAAGAAAACCAGGTCAGAATCTGGAAGAGCTTTAGCAAAGAGACCCAGAATCTGCTTCTCTATGGGGCTATGAAGCTTTGAAAATATAGTGTTTGATGAAGCTGAAATAGTAACTGACATATAAGGGATAAAAATATTCCTGCAGAGTCTCTGTGCTCTTGTATGGAGGAAAATCATTTGTACACTGTAGGGGGGTAAGACGTGTCATCTCAGAGATTTTGTGGGTCCTTACCCTCAGAGTCAGAAGGAAGAAAGTTTCACAGGACATGTGTAGGCCAAATAGAACTAATGAAAATCCCCAGCATTTTCAGCAGAAGGGTGAATGTTGCAAGTCTGCGAGGGGGCTCCCTTTCTCTCTGTCGAACTTTCCTTTGTGGAGCCAGTGAGTGCGGTGAATACTCCAGGCTCCTCACACTGCCTCTTGGCAAGTGTGCTGGAGAAAGAACCGCTGATTTCTTGCTGTGGATTGGAGCGAGAGCTTGGTGCAAGTGCTGAAGACCTTCTAGGGGTCAGGATCAGGGCTAAATTGGTGTCCTGTTTCTCACCTCTTCTTTGGCTCCTGCTCCTTCAAGTAAGTGTGTACGTAAGTGGATTCTTCTCAAATCCTTCCACATTTTCCATAAAGGGCTAGCTGATCCTTCCCTCAAACTGATCTGGTCTGCTCTCTATTTAGCAGGATTAATGGATAATTCTGGCTTGTTTAAAAATGTAGGAAGATGTGTTTAAACACCTAGACAAGTTTTGCTGTTCTAGAGAGGGAGAATTTGTCAAATACATAGGCACACGGTAGCAGAGAAACACAGATGCACACATATTTGGAAAGTACAAATTATAAAAAAATATGCTGCAGAGAGTAGTGTATCAGGAATGATAATTATAAGCTGCTAATTCTAGCTCTTCTTTATCATCTTTGTTACATTATATTTCTCTCTTATTTCATAATTTTGCTATTATTTCTCATTTGCTTTTTGACTTTCTACCACATTGGTTTCCATTTGGATTCTGTTACTTTTGATTTTGTTCCTTTTTCTGTTTGAGCTATTGTTCTTTTCAATGTATAATTACAGTGTAAGCCAGAAGTCCAGATAATATTAAGCTAGAAAGCCCATGTTAATATGCATTTGCATCACAAAAGAATATGAGCACATTTGTATGATAAATGAAAATGTGTTATCTTGCAGGAATAGTGAGCATTAAGGTTATGCAATGTGAAGATCCAATGACATTATCCCAAGTTCATGGATTGCATTTGGGAACTATATTTCCCCTGGGTTAGAGGCTGGCGTTAAGTAGGCAGAGAATTGGAAGCTGATAAAGGAATTACTAAAACTGCCATTTGTCTTACAAATTTCAATTAAAGGATTTAATGATGGTTAAACTATAAATTACATTTAGTAAAACTACAAAACTGGCATTTCCTTAATTTAATATTCCTGCTTAATGCCAGGAGGCATTAATCCAGGAGACACAGGGTGGTCTCAAATTCAAACAAAATCCCTGGTATTTATGATTCTTGGTTAAACAAGAAATATTGTGCATTAGACTGGAGAGTGGAATGAAATATTGTGTTGTTTTTTAGAATTCAGAGTTTAATATGATCTCATTGCACTTGAAACATTTAACAGATCTCTGAATGAATTAAGCATTTGGATTAAACCACTGCAATTTCTCTTTCATTAAGTCGACAGTTATACATGAAGTAGATTTCACTTGGTTAGAGTTCTAAGCCAATAAAAGGGAACATATAAGGAAAGTGAGCATCATGAAACAAATGTGTACACCTAGTGTCACCATATGATAGAAAGTTAGAAAATAAGTTTTGCCAAATTCCTGGAGAAAATTCCATGACATTTCCAATGAAGCAAAGAGAGCTTATCTTATTCAACTATGAGGCTTAACATAATTTCTCTAGATTTTTATATTTTTCATCCACACTCAGCTAGAGGAAGAGCTAACTCCAAGTTAATTTGTATGTATATAACTTTCTTCCAAAAATGTATTTAGTTTGGTTTCTTACATGAGTTGATTTCACTCACATAGAAAGATAAAGACTTTCTAGTCAAGTGTTCTTTGCCTTTTCTTACTGACGTTCCAGATAGCATGCTGATCATTTGAATCTGGCTAATATGCATGGGAATACTGTTGAGAGGAAATAAACACAGGTCAGATAGAACGAGCAGGCACTAATGATGATGATGATGATGATGCCATCAAAATAGAAAAAAAACCCAAATCATATCTTGAGAGAGCTTGTCTGGGGAGACCAGAATCTCCATATCTGGGAATGGGGGTTGGGTTAATAAACTGAAAATGTCTTAGTAGTTTGGTTCAGCAGAAATAGCAACTGATGTCAATCTGATAGCAATACTGCTCTACCTAAGAGTCTTCAATGATGCCATTGCTCTTAGGCTCAACTTTTTTATAGATGTTTTGTGATTTTGGAAATTTGGCTACTTTCTGTATTATGTTCCTTTGTTGTCTCTGCTCCAGCCACATGGACCTTGTTTAATTCCTCCCAAGCTCTGTTTCCTGTCTCTTTCAGGAACCCTGCACATACTGTTAACCTATGGCTGGATTGCTGCCTACCCTTTGCCTATTTTGCTCCTGCTCACTTTCTGTTCCCTTCTTGGAAGCCTTTCCTTTCTCAAGGACTAGGCTGGGGGTCCTTGGTATATGCACTCATGATACCTTTTGACATTCACTATAGTTGTAGTTAAGTTACTAACTACTTTAGTTATTTAATATCTATTTCCCTCCTTGGTCTGGTATTTCCGCAAGAGGAGGGACAAGTCTCAGTTTTTGTTTACAAGCATGTTGCACAGTTTATGATAAAGGGAAAACAGCCAACTATGAATAAATAAACAAGGCAGTGTTATGGGCTGAAGTATGTCTTCACAAAAGACATATTAATGCCTTAACCCTCGATACCAGTAAATATTACCTTTTTTTTAACAGTACCTTCTTGGTAGCTGTAATCAAGCTAAAATTAGGTCATCAGGGTGGTTTTAATCCAAAATAATTGGTATTCATATAAAAAAGGGAAAATTCCAATGAGAGACTCAGAAGATCAAGCAACATGGACAGATAGAATGATGGTCCATAAGCAAAGAATATTACCACCCCAGAAGCTATGAAGAGGCAAGGAAGGATTCTGCCTAGATGTTTAGAAGGAACATGCTCTGTGAACACCTTGATTTTGGACATCTAGCACACAGAACTGTGAGAGAATAAATTTTGGTTATTTTAAGCCTCATGTTTTATGGCAATTTATTTTGGCATTCCTGGGAAACTAATACATCCAGCCATGGGTGCTATTGCCAAAGTTTTCAATGGAACAGGAGATAAGTGACTTCTGTGATGCCCAAGGCCATGTTTGTGCTTAGAATTTGTGATTAGGTTCATCTGGCAGGTAGGCTATGAAATAATTAATCTGACCAAGGAGCAGAATTTTAGGGGCTTGGTGCCCATGTTAATAGCCAATAGTCAGTTTATAATGAGTGATAAATTATATATATCATATCATCAAAACTCTATACCTATATGATTTTAGTTGTTCCGGTACATCACTTTGAAATAGATTTATTATCCTTATTTGTGGCTAATGACTGGGGAACAGTGATTTTGAGAAATGGCAGAGTCTTGATTTGAACACAGGCTAGCAGCCAGGAAAGACGTTTTTGAAAATGCTACTTGGGGTGAAGTTATTTAGTTTATTGGGGGTTCATTTTGGTCAACATGTTTCTTAGGCTGTTGCTGTGTACCAAGATGGAGCCTGTTTCAAAGCTGTTATTGACATAGGTATATGCTTTCTATTTTAAGTGTGCTTTTGACAGGTGTCAATCAGTCTGCATGCCTTGTGACCCTCTTGGCAATGTGGTATGATGGTGTCATCATTTTCAACATTTTGATTTTATGTCTGCCTCTTTAAAACCCAGAAGTACTTATGACATTCTAGTGCCCACTCCTTCCTCTGTTGCAGGTTCCTTTTCTTTGGCTTCCAAAGTAGGTCAACTAGTCACCCAGGCTCAGGAAAGAGAAGGCAGAGGAATCAAAAGATGGAAGGAATCTTTGCTGGAGAAAGAGATCATTAATTTTCCCTCTGGAGGGAACTGCCTGTCTGAAAGATGTAACCTATTCTTGGACTTCCCAAGAGAAAGAGATTCTGTTGAATCTCAGGGTGTTGAGAGTAGGACATGGTGGAAACAGGTAAGGCAGTAAGAGTCCAAGCTTCACACTTGGTCCTCTGCAGTGGAGCTGTCATCCATTTCCTCATCTGTGAAAAGGAGGTAACAGTAGCTTACCTGCTGCCAGTGTCTTTTGAGACAAAACAAGAGAACATAGAAGTAGATGGGTTTTCTTTCAGGGCAATTCCACTAAAAAAGATCTATCAGGAGGGAGTATCTGTTCTTTCCTTTTAGATAAGCGAGCATTTTTATTATTGTGTCTCAGGGACATTTAACTTTTTCCTTTTCCTGTTTTTGTTGACACTAATTGTTTCTATTGGTCTTTTGAATTTTTTTCAGTTTTCACTCGATCATCTCAGGCAGAGGCTGACGCTGCAAAGAGGCGTGTTGCGCACACTGGTTGGGTCCTACGACTAGGTGTGTAGGTTAATTTTGGTAGCTTTGAGCATGACAGTGATTTTCACAGCTCATTTTTCCTTTTTTGAATATACTTCTCAGACTTTCTTTTTTATTTAGCTTAATTTTGATCATTCCGTTTTTCTTGGTGAGATCCTCTCAAGGACTAGTTATCCCAAAACATAGATAGTCCTCTCAAATTATTTTGAGGTTTTCCCTTAAAAACTATTCATTACTCAAATCACAAGTTAAAGTACTGGGGTCATTGATCCCAGCTATGTTATAGGAATGGCAATACATGGATACTAACAGCTGATAATAATAATAAAAATAAAACTAAGGACAATTCATGAAGGTCACATCATGTGCCAGGCACTGGATTAAGTTCCTTTTGTGTTTACTGTGAGTATGACTGTCTTTACAGAGGCAAAAACTGAAGTTTTCATAAATTGAATGGCAGTAAAACATTTCAAACAATTTAGGTCAAGGGACTCACCAGCCAGTGCTTTATTTAACCTTAGCTCTCAGCTGCCTCCTAGGATGCTAAGACTCATTAAGGACTGACTGAGCAGACCTGGTTTGGGAACCTGTATAGAAGCAGGGCAGCAGAACCTTATTGACTTTTCCCTAATATCTGTACAAAATCTGCTTCCTTGCCCTTTATGGTAGCTGTTATATCCATCTGCTCACAATAAATTTCTTAATCACCTCTAGTGATGTGATTCTGACTCCTTAAGTATTTTGTCCCAGTCACCCATGGGAAATGCTGATTGTTATAGCATCTGCTCACTCCCTTCCTCTTGGTAAATGCTGAGGCAGAGAATTCACTGGAGAGTTTTTAGCGATGTCTACCTTTTCTGACTGTGAGGAAAGTTTGCCATCTGTCAGTGGTCGTGGGATATCCTTCACTGACCTCTTGCATTTAAGTTCCTGGACTGAGTGTTCACCCTTCCCCTTTGTATTTCTGTGGTGATTTTTGACCTCCCCTTACATAGGTAGTTAAGAAATTGTAATTCCTTTAGGAAGGACCAAGTCTATGCTTTTCAGCAAGGCAAAGAATATATTACACTGCAATATGACTTTGATTTTCTAAAGGACAGTTTTATTATTTGTGCTTATTGTAGTATAGAGTTTTTTTGAATTTAGTTATCATAATAATAGGGCACAGCCATGTGAATTAGAGTCTACAAAAGTATAGGTAAGAAATCCCTCTCTGGTTACTCTCTCCACCTTCCTGGAAGCTCAGCATTTTTGAATGAACAAATTACAAAGATGAAATTGTATCTTGAGCCAAGGGGGTGACTTTTTATGATGGTTGACTTTTACTCTGAAGAATAGAACTAACATGAATGTGCCTTATTATCCACTCTTCAAATGCATGCTTTTCCTCTCCTTAGAAAAAGCTTCAAAATGATTCTTGCTCAGTGTCATGTACATTCCTCTAAAATACATTGATTTGGTTAATAAGACCTTATCTCTTTAGATATGTAAAAGTACAATCCAAAGATGATCAATATAGAAAATCTTGGAATATTTGCTATGTCCTATTGGAAGAGTTTCATGTAGAATAAAAAGCACCATGATTAACACAGGTGCAAAGTATGGCTCTTGATGGCTCTTTGCCTTTAATCTCATCATATAATTCAGTCTAGTGATGTTTTTCTTCTTCAGTAGTATAGGACAGTTAGTCCTTACTCACTTTCTCTCTAGCATCTGTTGCTCTACTCTTCATTTTTAATTCTATGAATTTCCTCCTCTATATTACTTTAAGATTTAAGTGTCCAGATGGATACTGAATTCCTTCCTTGCACCTGGCTTCCTGAGCAAGCAATGAGTTTTTGATTTTTCACTGGGTCTGAGCCATCTCTCCTGGTCTACCTTTTGTAACATAACAACACTTTTCCCCTCCCTGATTTTAATAGTCTCATTAAGGGTCTAAGAAAATGTGGCTCTCAAATAGCACTTACCAAGTGCCATCAAGGTTTCAATGGAAAAAGGACTGAGAGAAATAAAAACCCAGTGCCATATATCTATTCATCTTCAGCCAGCCCCATCACGCTGCCCTTTCCAGGATGACTACTTAATTAGCATGGGCAATGGAGACGGGCAGTACCACTGGCTCCCTAAGCAAGACACCTTAATGCTTTTATGCAGTTAATAAGATATAAATGTGGCTAATAGTAGCATTTTCATATTGTATTATAGGCTCATACTTTCTGAATGTGAGATGAATTTTATCTAATTAGTAGCTTTTAAAATGCCCTCAGACCTGTTTTCAAAGGGAATTGGATGCACTGAAAAGGGATTCAGGGGCCAGAGATCTCAAATGGTTCAACACATAGCAGACAGTGTGAGGTCAATTTCCCAGGAGGCTCAAGACACCCCTATTTCAGGAAATTTGATTGAGCATAAAAGTTCTCAAGTATTTTTCCTCCAGTAGAACAGTGCCCTGGATTCCTTATCATTGCTGCTTCTTCCCATCGATGCACGAGAAAAACAACAAATAAAGTTAAGACTTTCCTTCAGCTTGAGGTACTCCTGGTTCCTGACACTTTCTCCTGGCAGAGTCTAAAAAAGAGCCAGCATATGGTGACAAATACGGAAGAGGTTAGCTAGGGCCTAGGGTTGTGAAACTTCATAGTCATCCCAAGTGCTTTAGCTAAAAGTACTACACAGCTCTTCGGTTTTTAGCCTCTTTTCGTTCTTTCCCCCCTATTGCCCGTTTCTGCTCTCCTGTGGTCTCTTGGTAGTCTCTTGGTACCTGTTTGCTTTTTGTGGACTCAAGATTTTGAGAACTGACTTGTTATCATGTTTCTCAGTTCTATATTAGCATGTCACATCTTTGGTTTTGTTTTATCTTTGTTCTCACACCTTGCCCATCTTTATGTTCATTTATCCACCTTCCATGCCCCCTCCCCCCACTCTATAGCACTGAATATTTGAATTTAGTTATGAACGAATGTCAGAAAGTTTTACTTGGTATCTGTGTCTTTTTATTTTATATTAATGATGCTATTTTAAATTAATGATTTACTCAATTCTATTATTAAAGAGATTTACTAGCATTAGTTTTTGTAAATATCTAGCTGCTTCTGTTTGCTACATCACATTCTATCAAATATCTTCACATTCAGGTAGTCATTATTTTAGTGATGGTATCTATCACATAACTAATCATTGCTTCTACCTATGGTATTATAAGCATTATTTTAATCAAATTCTTGTGCGTGCCTCTTTGTTCTTCTGTGAGAGTTTTCCCACTGAGTGAGATGGTTAAGGCTTAGAAAATCCTTAATTTCACCAAGTTTTATCATTTTCCTCTCAAACATATCTCCTTTACTAGTAATACATAAAGGTTCTTATTAATCTACATTCTTGCTATTGCTTGATTTTACCTGAGCATCCGCTCAAAGTCCAGAATCTCATCAAGTTAAGTCAGTGTTTTTATCCAATGGAAGTCCAAAGTAGAAAAGAGTTTATCTAAAAGAGATGGAGGCTTAGAGAGCATGGAGTTGCTTGGAGGTAGTCTTTGATATAAGTTATTTTGGTAGAATTTCTCTTGATCTCTGAAATCAAAGAGCCACAATATTCTCTACAGGTCTAGCTTTTTGGATGGAACTGGCATAGGGTAATCTCTGTAAACATTCCTGTTCACAAAGAGGGAAGACAGGAGGTACAAAGAGATAATAGTAGTTATGAAATGTAATCATAGTAAGTATGGAGTACAGCTAGGGGAAATGTTGGAGTTCCCATTACTGGAAGCAAATTCCACTCTGCCCAGCAGTTATTTTTTCAAGACTCTAGCTGCATTCTCTCAGCTCTCGGTTTCACTCTCTGAGTCAGCCTTTCATTTTTATGAAAAGGAGTCTGTGCTTGCAGCTGAGTAGCTTTCTCAGTTGACCTTCAGTGTGTGGATGTTGGGAACTCTCAGGCCTCTTCAGTTTGAACTATCTGTGTCCCTTTCAGCCCACCTTGGTGATTGCTGTGTATGTTGGTCTCTTAAACACGGGGTCTAACGGGCATTCTTCTGCAGTTCATGATATTACACAAAAACATACTGACAAATCTCTTTAAAATAAACCCTCCTCTGCTTTGGGCTTCTACAGAGGAACTACACTCATAAGCTTCCAAGATGCCCTATTGTTTGACTTAGAGAACATGTAAGTCACTCTTAAAACCTTTTGAGAGCTATTTTTGTCTGACTGAATGATCCTCTGAGCCACCATCTTTGATCTTTCTAAGGTCTTAACAAAAGATATTCTTATGCTCACACCCTTGGCTTCACATTTAAAGCATGTTTTCTAGAGAGTGTCCTGGACTTGATTTTTTGCTCAGAGCCATAGCTTAAATTTAGTATTGTTTGCTCTCGAATGAAGCAGGGAATCTTTGAAAACATCAAGCTCTGGTTCTTTTTTCATAATGATCCTTTCTTTAGCTTATCCCTATCTTCACATATTTTACTAAAATAACATCTCCGTGGCATTTTCACTACTCTGGCTAGAAATCTCCTTAGCTAAACCATCCAGTTCTCTAGATATATTTTTAACTTCTGTGTTATACTGCTGGTGATTGCTGTTAAACTTTCTGCCACTGCAAAATAAAATCTCTGTTCCTCCACCTCCAACAGAATTTCATCCTCATTTTTTTTTTTTCAAGCTCTCCTTCTTTATTAACATCTTGATCAAGGCAATTTAAACTTTCATTCATTCTTTAAAGTCCTTTATATGTCAATTTCTGTCCACTGTGTGTCCTTCATCAATGTTTTCATAATGGTATATCACCCATCTTTTTTTGCTAAATATGTATTAGTTATTTATTGCTAGATATCAAATGACTCTAAAATATTGTGGACTAAGACAACAATAATTGTCCTACATTCTCAGAGTTAGGAATCTGGCAGCAACTTAGCTGGGTAATTCGTCCTCAGGATCTCTCACAAGGTTGTAAATAAGCTGTTGGTCCAAGTTACAATAGTCTCATAGCCTGAAAATTTGATTCCAAGCTCACTCCCATAATTGTTTGTAGGGCTCAGATCTTTACTGATTATTGTATTGACCGGAGACTTACTGAAACCTTGTCATACAAACCTCTCTGAAGGGCTGTTTAGAACATGGCTACCTGCTTTCTCCAGTGCAAGAAATGAAAGAAAGAGAGGTAAAAGGGGAGGGGGGGGGGAGAGGGAGACAGGGAGAGGGACAGGGACAGAGACAGGGAGGGGGACAGGGAGAAGGGAAGGAAGAGAGGGAGGGAGGGAGGGAGGGAGAGAGAAAAGTCACAATTTTCACAGTCTATTTTTGGAAATGATATATTGTCACTTTTACCATATGCTACTGGTTACACAGATCTATACAGCATGGGAGTATGGTTGCCACAATGAATTCATTTTTTCAATACTGCTGTTAAACAAGCCATTGTTTCCCCATTGGTTTTTAGTTATTATTTCCAGCACATATGAAATTGACATATAGTTAATTTTTGACTTCTTCATCTTGTTCCATTAGTCTCTTTTTATTACTTGTGAACTTTCATTATGCCACAGTCTGTGACCTTTCAATAATTTGTCTTATTATCTAGAAGGGCATAAAGAAGTCAATGGTTAAGTAGCATGTCTACAGTCCTTTTCGTCTCAGGGGGATTCCTCTGGGAAAGAAAGAAGGCATGAACTCAATCAAACCTTCTGTAAGTATGTTAGTGATAGGTCTCCTATTAAACAACTAATGGTTTTTGCTAATGGGGAGACTTTAGCAGATTGTTCAGTTATCTAAAATTATTCATAGTCATCAGATCTGGGATGTATAGATTTATAAAATAGCTCCCTGAGAAATGTCACTTAAGGAATTCCTTATGTGTAGAATTCTAATTCTATCACTCCTCCTTACTTTATTAACTAAAATACTTCTATAAAAGCAGAAACTTCCCTTTACCTACTATTTGGTAATCCATTAGTATAATTCTTATAGGAAGTACAGGATAAATGTTTTAGTTTTTCCCTTTATTGATTAGTTTTTAAAATAACTTGGTTTGCTATCATCCTTCAAAGTTGATATCATTACCTTTTTGTAGTATTATAATGAAGTCAAACATATTGCATGTATTCCAGACCTTTGGGGTTGTTATCCGTATTGGTGCTGAAGTTGTATCATATTTGTTGAGTAGGAAACTCATAATTTGTCTCTTGAGTTTTGACACATGATTTTAGTATTCCTTGACAGTTTCTGTTTTATAAGGTTTGATAAGATGCTCTAAGCAACTCTTACATATGTCTGTTTCAGATTTGAGATTAGTTATTTTGTGATGATTCTGATTTTCTTTGGAAGGAAACGGTGTGTAGAACTCATGATCTGAATGCCAAGATTCTTAATGTGACTGGGTTTCTCCGGTTTTGCCAACAAAGTACATTATCAAGCTTTTGAGAAAACATTTTTTTCTTTTGACAATTGGTGGTTTGGTATAATTTCAGTTTGTGTTTCTTTTAACATAATCAGTATTAAGCATCATTCTTAAGTCAAAGGGCCATTTCCTTTTTCTGTTGACTCATCAATTTTACCAGCCCATTTAAAAATAACATGTTGGTATTTTTTTTCTGTAGTCTCTATTTTAGAAATGTTTTTATACTAGTAGTCATCAAAGTAATTATAGGGAGCCTTAGAATTCTCCAAGACTTTTTCAAGGAGAGTGTAAAGTCAAAAATACTTTATTGCACTAAAATATTATTTCCCTTTTCACTGTCATTCTAAGTATACAGTGGAATTTCTCATCAGACACATAAAAGATGCTATTGCTACAGAAAGAATGAAGAAAAAGATGTTTTTTATTAAGCAAGTCACTTAAAAAATTGCAAAAACATAAAGCATTGACGGTCTTCCAACTATTTTTTTGTTTCATTTTAATTTTTTTTGTAATCAGACAATCAATCTTGTTTTGGGTCTTACATGTCATTAGACTTCATGCCAGGACCACTAGACACAAAAGGATAATGAAGATATATGCCTAACTGCCTAGGAGAAGAATTTTGAATTAGTGTTGTATATTCTATTAAACTATTAGAGTGAGTGAGAAAAGATATTTTTGGACTCTCAAGGCCCCAGGAAGGTTAGCATGCAAAGATCTTCCAGGAAGCCATTTGAATGAGGGAAACAGGACTCACCACGCCATGGCTGCCCTTGCTAAATTAAAGTGAGCAGAATAATGCATGGAGTGCAAGCGAATGGATGTAATCTCAGGGCATGGACATATTCTCCATCTGCTGTAGGCTCTGCTAAGAGTTTTTGGAATTATTCTTGGTAGTTACATGATATTGTTGATCCACACTTATGTTATGTATTTTTTATAATATGATCTCCTCTAAGTGACATATTGCTTATTAAGCAGGTCTGTCATCCTACTTAAGCAGATTCAGGGGACCTGGGGCAAAAATACTAAGTATAGGATTCTTTTTAGAGCTTTGTTTATTTAACCTTCTGGAGAGCTGAGGTTTGGTTACTTCTTTGGTTACTTCTTTATGTATTTATAGACATACTTTATGTTTACATATTTTTAGGCATTTACACATGTCTAAAGAACCAGTGTTCCCCCTCCACAAGGGTATGTACATACAGGAATGAATGGAGAACTATGATTGTGTCCTAGTGACATAGTGTATGTAGCTCATACTCTAATTCCATATTCCTAGCTCCAGAGCTGCCTCTCTGAAATATAAAAAGAACTGTGCAGAGAGGCTATGGCCCTGAAAATATTAGATTGCTTTTGAAAAATCTGCTTTTCCAGGACCTGAACCCTATGGGGTTAGCTTCATTCTTATGGAAAATAGCAGTTACACACTAAAGATTTTCAGCAATCCCAAGCTTCCACTGCCTACTATAACAGCATTGTGGGAAACACAAATAAAAACAGTCATCAGTTACTGTAGTAATCAAACATTATTGTGCGAAAGCTTGGGAACAACCTTGTCCCCAAGTATATGGGCTTTAGGATGCATTCCACAGCTGTGCCCTCAATTCTCATCATTTTTCCCCCTCATGGCTTAGGAAAGAACAAGCTAATATGCACACCAGTCTGTCATCTTCATTTCCTAGGAGATAAACCAATTCTCTAAGGATTTCTTCCCCTCAAGCCACCAGTCCTCCCCTGCAGTTTAATTTGCATTTGTATTACTCATTTGGTTGTTATTTATAAAGTGGCAGAGATTAGGTTTCAGGGTAAAGTTGGATTTGGTGCTGAAGTTCATAACTCTTTTCAAAAATGAATTTTCTTAAATAAGCTCAAATAAGGTGGAATTGTTCTGAGGAAGATCTGACTTGTTCTTAGGATGGTTTTAGGATTTTCCCTACTCATTTCCTGATTGTGGTTATCACGCTCTGTTCCTGGGGTTACACTGCTCCCAAAAGCCAGAAGTATCATTTTGGAGATATGATTACAAAATGATTAAGGGTGAGCAAGTATTTAGGAACTGTCTGTTTTTTATTAAAGCAAAGGGAGACTTGAAATCTGGCTAGCTGGGTGCTTAAAAGGAGAAGGACCTTGCTCAAGTCAAATAGCAAGATCTTGCCCTTAGGCTTGTGCCACCAGTCTTGCCCAAATATTAGATACAGCTGCAAATGCCAGGTTTTGGTGTATTAATTTATAGTGGGAGATTCTCTCATATGCATTCTAGAACATTTAAGATCATTATCGTGAACATTATTTCTGAAATGCCGCTTTACCTAGAGAAGGCGTCAGTAGTTGGAAGTGGTTGAACTAGACTTAAAGTAAAGGGATTAGTATACTCTTGAAAGATTTGGACAAGGAAGAACAGAGTTCTTTTCTCTTGACAGAGATTCATTGTCCTCCTTTATAGCAAAGTGAAAGCAACACTCATCTGCACTTGCATTTTGGCTCTCCATCGAACCTTCACTTCTGCCTGGATTCTACAATGATTTTGCAACCCCAGAGAAGGGTTTTCAGCCCTTCATTAATGACACTAGACCATGTAGTTTCATGTTTGTATCCTTAAAGGAAGGAAATCTGTAGTTAAGTGCTCAGACAAGGCCATCTAGATGACCTAGTTTTAGCACAAGCTACCTGGAAGTTTTGGGTCCATTATCATAACCTTTCTAAATTGTAGTTTCCACGTGGGTATCTTATTAATAACTATCTTATTTCTGGGATCAAAAGAAAGAGTTCCTCTGGAGTGCTAAGTGTGTGTATTTTCATGGTGGCTCCAGTCCTGGTCATCCTCAGTCCCTGGTATTCATGTCCTAGGGTAGTCTCCTCTCACAATCAGCAGGGCTGATAAGTGTGCACTCTAGGATATTGTAGACATGATGGAGTATGATTTCTGAGGCCAGATCATAAGAGAGCAATTTATCTTCCATTTTGCTTTCTTGGATCACTTATTTACAAGGAAGGCAGAGGACATTTGGGTAGCCCTTACAGAGAGGACCTACACCTCCCACAAATAGTCTGGTCATTCAGCCATTTTGGAAATGGAGCCTCAGTCAAGCCTTCTTACAGTTACAAACTGTAACCTCATGAGAAACTAAGCAGAACCACTCTCCTAGGCCATGTCTGAATTCTTAATCTACAGCATTTATGAGATCATAAATGTTTGTTTTAAATGGTAAAGTTTTGGAGTAATTTGTTATGAAGCAAGTAGGTGACCAATATAGTTAGAAAGATACTCAATAAATTGGAGAAATTATTATTGCAATCTAGTCAGTTAGATTAGATTTTGTTTCTTTCTGGTCTTGTCTTGGTGTGGGAGAAGTGCCAAGATAATCAGGGACAACTGCTAACCATTTTAATATGGGTAATTTCTCTAAGTGGCTAATTTGTCTTTCAGTAATGATTTTCATTAGCTCCTTTTATCTTTTGATACCTTAATGTAGGTATTTGAATACTGGCACTACCATTTAATTATATTAGACAAATTGAATTGGCAAAGAGATTCAGTCGAAAATGGTTTAGGATGAATATAAAAGAAAGAAGGAGCACATTGAATGCAAAGTTCCTTGTCTCTAGTTATATGTTCCGAAGTTATATTTCCAAAGTGGGTCAGGAGACTGGTAGATAAGAAACCAAAATAAATTAAGATAACAAAGAGCCCTCTTGATTTATGTTGCAATGAATAAACTCTTATTATCATTAGGAAAATTGGTTTCTCTCTGAATATAACTAGGTTGCAATTTGAGTGAATAGGCAAAGAATTTTACCCACAAATAAATAAGAGGATACATCATCTACCTTGAGATACTGGATTAGAGAGGAAAATAGCCCTTGTGGTATCTCCCAACTATAATTTTATGTTCCCCTGGTCTAACCCAGGGGGTGAATCATATGGAAGATGCTGTAGAAGAGGTGTAGTACCCAATCATGGTACCTTTGGTACCTTAGTATCATCAATAGTCTTGAGCCTAGAAAATTTGATTCAAATTCTAATCTCATTTCTTCCAGACGTGTGACTTTCAGGAAACTAATGTCTAGTGAGTTTTCTTATCTGAAAACGAGGAGTCATTATCTCAGAAAGTCCTTAGGTTTTAAATAATGTGATATAAATGATTGTGTATATTCAGCATGCAGTCTGGCATGAAAATATGGTAAAAGCTCTATCCGAAGCGAATAAATAGAAAAAAATGGAAATTTCGTAGGGAATGCCTCTTGAAGGAGAGCTTTGTTGCGGGGTTCTTTCTCATGGAGCGTACAGTATTTAGCAGTTCTTTCAGGTTTCCTAACAGTCTCGTAGGCCCCACGGAGGTTGGGTTTACCTCTGTCATGGCACCAGCTGTCCTGCATTGCGATAATAACTCAGGGGCCTCTGAGGTTCTGAAACTTTCTTCAGGAATAAACTCTCTCTTATTTATTTATCTTTACTTTAAAATTTTTTTTAACAGTGTGGCACGCGGTAGGTTCTTAGTAATTATTTGATAAGAAAATAAGTGTCACAGATTTTTAAACTAAGCTCTTCCCTTTGGAACCACAGACACTACTATGATGCTTCTCCAGTTCAAAGGGCCTGCAACAATTATTTTAAGCAGAGAGACATAAAATGCATGATAGGTAAAGAAAATGTGAATATTTCTGTAGAAGCATATCACTGTGCTTAATGACCTTGGGCTGAGTATAATTATGTGGATGTAATCAATACAGATGAATAAACCCTTTATAAAAAGCCTCAAAATCCTTGTGCTGGGATGGACTGACATAAGGAGTTTTAATAGCTATGCAGATTGCCCAGGGAACGGGGCTTCCCCCAGTAATTAACCTGCGCTCTGGATTTTGTTGCCACAAACACTTTGCAGCAATTAATATATATGAACTTTTTTAGGCTGAGCAGGGGAAACAGGGAGCAGAGAGAAGGCCTTGGCTCATAGTGATGGATGCTAATAACAGACAGGAAGCATCAGATGGAGGAAAATAGGTCCCTCTGCAATCTACATAACATGGTAATGAAATACAGACCATTGTAACTGCTTAACAGAATATTATAGTATGACAGATAATAATTTAATTCATTAAAAAAATAAATTGCATCAACAACAAAACCCTTTCCCTAGCACAAGTAACTGAAAAGGGTCAAGGTTAAAATGTGAGACGTACATTATATCCACAGTAAATAACAAAGTGGCATTGTTTTCAGAATTATTTACTGAGAAACCACTTTCTGATAACAGCTGTCAGTGAAGTGAAGAAAACTGGAAAAAATAATTCTGTTTTAGATCCTTCTTCCAAATGAATTACTTTAAAAAGAACACTAGTACTTTATAATGCTCTCAAAAACAAAAATCTTCCGGGTTCAAAGGAGTTTGGAAGATATTTAATAATAAACTGTCCTTTTAGAGAGTCACAATAACTCTTTCTCTAATATCAGAAGGATTAAAAATAATCCTTATATAAGCAATGCAAGCTTAATCTGGGGGGCCGATGTGGCGGGGTAACAAAACAAACCAATAAGCAGACTCAGAAAGGAGAGTCTTCTAAAGACATCTTTAGGAGACTTCAGTTTCTTCCTAATCATTAAATTTCATTCAAGAATAGAAAATAGCTGGAAGAAACATCCCAATATTTTTATATTCCACATGTAGATTCAAATAATAGTTGGTCAGGAGGACAAGCTTTGGAGACAGTCGACCTGGAGGAAATCCTCGATCCTCCATTTGCTATGAGACTTTAGGTAAATTCAAAGATACTTCTCATTTCTGTAGCCTAGTTTTTGAAAATTAAGAATATCAATTTTATAAAGAGTTGTGAGGCTTAAATAAAATAATATATAGGTAAAGATTTTTTGAAACAACATATAATGAAACTGTTTCTATGATAGCAATATAGATTTGCATTACTGTTTCGTTGCATAGTTTAATTTTTAATATATATAGCAGAAACTTATTCTAGACAATAAAATATAACCTTATATATATTATATATATGTTCTCCATTCCTCAGACATACATCAACACATCCTGCCCTCCACCACATCACCAAGTGTTCCTCACCACTGTCCAGTGGGCTCCACCACCATTTGTGCCCCATCCCTGCATCCCATTCCCTATTGGTAATATCTATTGCAAGTTCTCTTGCAAGTGTCCAAGGGTTGGTTTTATTTCATCTGTTCCTAATTTTGTCTATTCATTTCCCACCTATGAGTGAGGTCATGTGCTATCTAACTTCCTTCTTTTGACTTATTTAACTTAGCTTAATCCCCTTTAGATCCATCCTTGTTGGTTCAATTGAAAGGATGTCATTTCTTCAAGAGCTTTGTAATATTCCATTGTATATATGTACCACATCTTCTTTATGCATTCATCTGATGTTGGGCACTTAGATAGTTTCCAGTTCTTAGCTATTGTGAATAGGGCTGCAATAAACATGGGAGTGCATAAATCTTTGTGGATGAAGGTTTTTGTATCTTTTAGGTAAATATCCAGAAATGGAATAGTAGGATCATATGGGATTTCCATTTTCAACTTTTTGAGTACTCTCCATACTGTTTTCCATAGGGGCACCAATTTACTCTCCACCAACAGTGTAAGTGTTCCCTTTTCTCCACATTCTTGCCCGCATTTGTTGTTTCCAGACTTTTGGATAATAGGCAGTTTTTCAGGTGTAAGACAATAAATATCATTGTTGTTTTGAGTTGTTATTTTCTCAATAGCCAGTAAGTAGGAACATCTTTTCATGTGCCTATTGGCCATCTGTATATCCTATGTGAAAAAATGTCTCTCCAAGTCCTCTTATTTTTCAATTGGTTTACCTGATTTTCTGTTACTAAATTTTATGAGTTCTTTGTATATTTTGGAAATTAAATCCTTGTCCAGAAGATGAAATGCAAATAACTTCTCCTAGTTAGTAGATTGTATTTTTGTTTTGGTAATGTTTTCTTTCACTGTGTTAAAGGTTTTTATTTTGATCTAGTCCCAGTTGTTTATTTTGTTTTTTGTTTCCCTTGTTGGTGGAGTTGAGTCCCCAAAGACCTCTCTAAGGCTGATGTCATGGAAATTTTTTCCTATGTTTTCTCCCAAGGATTTTATGGTCTCCAGTCTTATGTCTGAGTCTCTAGTCCATTTTGTGTTAATTTTTGTGAATGTTGTTGGAGAGTGGTCTAGCTTCATTCTTTTGCATGTAGCTGTCCAGTTTTCCCAACACAATTTATTGAAGAGAATTTCCTTTCTGCCTTGTGTGTTTTGGCTCCTTTGTCATGGATTAACTGATTGTAAGTGAATGGTTCAGTTTCTAGTGATTCAGTTCTATCCCACTGATCTGTGCCTCTGTTATTATTCTAGTACCATACTGTTTTGATCATTATTGCTTTGTTATATAGCTCAGTGTCTGGATGCATAACTCCTCTAGAGTTGTTCTTTATCTAATAATTGCCTTGGCTATTCCAGGCCTTTTGTTGTTCCATACAAATTTTAAGTTTTATATTCTATTTCCAAGAAATAGGCTCATGGAATTTTAATGGGGATTGCATTAAATCTCTATATTTCTTTGGGTAAGATGGCCATCAGCAAATAATGACAGTTTTACTTCCTCTTGTTCAATTTGGATTTCTTTTATATCCTTTTCTTGTCTAATTGTTCAAGCTAAGACCTCTGTTATGATGCTGTCGAAAGAGTGGACATCCTGCCTTATTTCTGACCTTAGAGGAAATTTTTCAATTTGGATTTCTTTTATATCCTTTTCTTGTCTAATTATTCAAGCTAAGACCTCTGTTATGATAGCAGTAGAAAGAGTGGACATCCTGCCTTATTTCTGACCTTAGAGGAAATACTTCCAAGTTTTCACCCTTGACTGTGATGTTGGCTGTGTTTTTATTGTATATGGCCTTTATTATGTTGAGTTATGTACCTTCTATCCCCATTTAATGTAGGGATTTTATCATAAATGGGTGTTGGATCTTGTCAAAAGCTTTCTCTGCATCTGTGGATATGGTCATGTGATTTTTCTTTTTGCTCTTGGTGATATGGTGTATTACATTAATAGACTTATATATGCTGAACCATCCTTTTATCCCTGGGATAAATCCCACTTGGTCATGATGGATGATCTTTTTAATGCGTTTTTGAGTTTGGTTTGCAAATATTTTGTTGAGAATTTTTGCATCTATGTTCATTAGAGATATTGGTCTGTAATTTTCTTTCTTGGTTACATCTCTATTAGCTTTTAGTATCAGTGTTAAGTTAGCCTCACAAAAAAGTATTTGGGAGTGTTCCCTGTTCTTCAGTATTTTGGAAGAATTTGAGAATGGTGTTAATTCTTCTCCAAAGATTTGGTAAAACTCATTAGGAAAGCCATTATTTCAATCATTTTTAGGGAGACTTTTGATTACCTCTTCAATGTCTTTGCTTATCATTGTTCTGTTCAGGTTAATATATTTTTATGCTCCTTCATTTGGTGCATATATGTTAATAAGCATTATTTTTTCTTTCTGGATTGATTCATTATATAATGTCCATCTCTGTCTTTTGTTATACTCTTTAGATGAAAGTCTGTTTTATCCAAAATGAATATAGCTGTTCCTGTTCTTTTGAAGTTGCCATTCAATTGTAGGATTGTCTTCCAACCATTATTTTGAGCCTTTATCTTTTGAAAGAAGGTGGGTTTCCTGAATGCAGCAGAAGGTTGTACTATGGTTTTTCATCTATTCAGCCACTCTGCATCATTTGGTGAGTTCAGTCCATTAATGTTTAGCGTGATTATTAATTTTTTGCTGCTTTTTGTCATTTTGTAATTTGTCTTCTGTATGTTGCTCCAGAGAATGCATTTGTTCTTCTCTTTCTCTTCTTCTGTCAGATGGGTGTAGTTATGTTTTGACTGGTTTCCCTTTTTGTTTTCTTGTTTGCCTTTTCCCTGGGGATATGTTTTGAGGTTACCCTGAAGTTAGCATTAAGAATGCTATGTTTATTTCTTATTTTCATTTGAAAGTCTATTAATCTTCCACTCATTCCTACTATTCATATTTTTGTTCTCTTCTCTTCCTCACTTTTAATATTTGCTGTCTTACTGTTTTTATGTGGAGTTTCTCTGTACTTTATAGAGCATCCTTTAATATTTTTTGCTAAGCTGGTTTTTTGGTGAAGAATTCCTTTAACTTTTGCTTATCAGAAAAGCTTTTAATCGTTCCTTCATTTCTAAATGATAATCTCACAGGGTATAATATCCTGGGTTGAAAATCCTATCCTTTCATCACTTTGTATATAACATGCTATTTCCTTCTATCTTACAGACCTTCAGTTGAGAAATTCCCTGATAAGATTATCAAGACTCCTTTTATGTCACACATTTTTCTCTGGCTGCTTTTAAGATTCTTTCTTTATTTTGTATTTTTGACATTTTGATTACAGTGTGTCTAGGTGTAGTTCTGTTTGGGTTTCTTTTATTAGGAACTCTTTGAGCTTCCTTTGTTTGGAGGCTTACTTCATTCTTTAGGTTTGGCAAGTTCTCAGGTATTATTTCTTCAAATACAGCTTCTGCTGCCCTTTCTCCTTGATGATGTGAATGATTGTTCCCATTCAAGTTATGCAAAAGGTCTTGAATTCTGTCTTTGTTTCTTTGCATTTAAAAAAAAATCCCTTTGCAGTTTTGCTTGAGTGAGTTCCTCTGCTCTAGCTTCCCGATCACTTATTTTATTGGAAGCTTCTTACATCCTATTATTGAATCCATCTGTTTGAGTTCTTTGATTCAGCTATCGTGTTCTTCATTTTCTGATATCTTACTTCATTTCTTCTACTCCTTTTTTGATTTTCTCTTTTACTTTCTCCATTGTTTTCTGGATTACCAAGAGTGTGTTATTCACTGTTACTCTAAATTCATTTTCAGGTACCTTGAATATGTTTGTTATATTAAGATTTTCCCCTGGAACTTTTATTGGATCCATCATTTCATGTATATTTATCTCTGTGTTTGCTCTGTTTGGCATTCTGTTTTTATTTCTGTTAGTTCAGTTTCCCTGCAGTGATGGCACTGTGTAGGGTTATCACCTTGTTGCTGACCCACAATTGGCAATCAGGCTGCAGTTCTGCCTCTACCCACAAGATGGTGATAAAGGGTAGTGTTGAGGTTTAGTATCTTCAAGGAAACTTTCTTCCTTTAATCCTGATAATGGAATATCCAGTGGGTGGGATATCCATTGCGGGGGTGGGGGGGTGCGGGGTGG